>OU015754.1:936583-955852 GCA_907169655.1 Acomys percivali
ACCGCCTGGGAATGTCTGCCCCTCTGCAGTGCTGCAGTGACAGGTGCCCACCGCCATGCCCAGCTCTCGCTCCTCTGGGTTCTGCATATCGAACTCAAGTGTCTGTGCCTGTGAAACATATGACTCATCTTGCCAGTCCTAACTTGTGAAGTTTTAAAACGTCACCTGCGGCTCTTGTATGCTTGCATGAACTAGTGAATACAGTATGCACATGAGTGCTGGGAATAGAACAGTCAGGGTGGGTTCTTACGTCCTCCTTCCACCCTTGAAATTAAGCTAATGTAACCCAACAGTGCTCTTCATACGTGTCTCTCACTTCTGTTAACAGCAAGGTGGCTTAGTGGGTGAAGGCCTAGAGCTCACACAGTGAAACCAAGTTACTCTCTGACCTCTACACTTGCAGTGGCATGACCCAAACACATATACACACACATGCACACATGTGCAAGTGCGCACAAAGTAAATAATTGATAAACTTGTTTTGGGGAGTTTATTTTTGGTTGTTTTGGCTTTTTGAGTCAGGGTTTCTCGGTGTGTAGCGTTGGCTGTCCTGGGTTCTCTTTGTAGACCAGGCTGGCCTTGAACTCACAGAGCTCCACCTGCCTCTGCCTTGCTAGTGCTGGGATTAAAGGCATGTGCCATCACTGCCTGGTATAAACTTGTGTTTTTAAAGCAAGAGATAATTGAGAAAAGCCTGCTGAAAGCTCAGATAAGCCAAAAGCTGGTCTTGTACCAAGCAATCAGCCATGACCAGAATGCAAAATAAAAGATGGTTTTTGAGTTTTTAAAATAATTCTAAGGTATTTTATGTGTGTGAGTGTTTTACCTGCATGTGCGTTGGGGCACCATGTACATGCAGGTATCTATGGAGACCAGAAGAGGGTGTAGACCCCGGAACTGCGGTTGAGAGCTGTCAAGCCACTATGGTTGGCAGCTGAGCCCAGCTGTGCTCTGGATGAGCAGCCTGTGATATTAACCACTGAATCTCTCCAACCCCTCCAAAATAAGTGTTGTGTAAGAAAATTATAAAGTGGCACTCCAGTGCACACATGACTTTTAGCAACTTGCCCTTCTGATGATAAAAAATGCGATGTGGATAGATCAAACTAGCCGCAACATTCCATTAGGCGTGGCCTAACATGCTTCAGTTCTACCAAAGCAGAGTATGGAAAGGTGACAGCAGAGGTTGCTTGCAACTGCAGTGCAAAGTCTGAAGCCAGCAGAAGTTGGTTCACAAGGACAAAGGACAGACAGCGTCTCTAAGAAAAGTGCAGGC
Organism: Acomys percivali; assembly: GCA_907169655.1. Taxonomy (NCBI): domain Eukaryota; kingdom Metazoa; phylum Chordata; class Mammalia; order Rodentia; family Muridae; genus Acomys; species Acomys percivali. Next base: position 937,860 of record OU015754.1, read on the forward strand.
ACAGCAGCAAGTGTCGACACAGAAGCTGTAGCAAGTCATCCGGAACACCTAGCTAAGGTGAAGGGGCCACAGTGAAGTCACTCCCCGGAAGAGACACACCATGCAGTGCTTTCATTGCTTTTGAAGACCTGGGTAAGGTCTTCGCTATAAATAAGGTTTCCTGATGGAAGAAGGGGCTGCGTGTGGCTTTCATAGCTATTCGGAAGCCCTGGCTTCAGAGCTTCCGTGATGACCTAACTGTCTCTTCGGGGCTTCTGGAAACTGGTGGCTTTTAAGTTGAACCTAGCGCTTGCTACTAAATTCAGAAGTCCTGGGGCTGTTAGTCATGTGGGAGCTACCCTGTCTATGCTGAACAGATGGATCAACAAATGATAGAACTGTAATAACAAGGTTGTCGGGTGGACTGAGCAATATAGCAACATGGGTATGTTAGTGTTTCAGCCTAAACGCTTAGCGGTTTAGTCATCAAAGTCTGTGGCTCTATTGATCTGTGTATGATCACTTTTTTAAAAAGATTATTTCTTTATTATGCATGCATTGCTCTCGTATGCCTGCAGGCCAGAAGAGGGCACCAGATCACACTAAAGATGGCTGTGACCCACCATGTGGTTGCTGGGAATTGAACTCAGGACCTCTAGAAGAGCAGCCAGTGCTCTTAACCTCTGAGCCATCGCTCCAGCCTGTATGATCATTTTTTCATGCTGGAAGTACATCAAGTATGGGCAAAGGAGAGAACAAAGGAGAGATGCTGTGAGGGCCCAGAAGAGTAAGTTTTCCTTTTTCATTAGATTTATCAAAGTTACTTATAGACAGGAATTAACCTGTAGAATAATTCAATTTCTGATATATATGTACCTTTAATTTTTTATATATATATATATGGGTGTTTTGCCCGCTTATATTTATGTGCATTACATGCATGTAATAGCTGTGTAGACCACAAGAGAGCATCAGATGTCCCCAGACCTGGAGTTATAGGCCATTGTGACCCACAGTGTAGATGCTGGGAACTGAACCAAGGTTCTCTGAAAAGAGCAAGCTCTTTTAACTGCTGAGCCAGCCCTCCAGCCCCTATATGGGCCTTTTTATGCATCCTGGCAAGATTTGTTTTCACCTACATTGTATGGATCTTTAGTAGGATCTAATAAAATTACTATCCTGTTTGAGGTTGTAAAGTTCAGATGCCTAGTTTATAATTTGTAATTCAGTATGATGGAGAGAAGAAAACTTATTTAGAATTTTGTTGCTGCTGCTGTGTATCATGGGTTTGATTTAGCAGTGAGTAGCGGGGTGATGGCTTAGAAGCCTATTCCTGACAACGTGGTAGGATTTGTTCCATGAACTAGTCTGTTGAGCAACCCATACAGATCCTTTAAGGAAAACAAGGTTTTGGTTTAAAATCAAGCTTTGTATGGCATTCTCTTTAAACAAAAAACCAAAAACACTATTAAAAAGTAAAGTAAAGCATAATGAAAATAATAAGCCCTCTTGTCTCTCATTTTTTCATGGAGGCCCTCCACACACACCCCTTTAAAGTACATAATGTTCTGTGTGATATTCATGTACCCATGTGAAATTGCTAGTTAATTGCAGCCTGGGCTCCTTTGCATGAGTCATTCAAGATGGGAACATCAAATTGAGCAGATGCAGGCTCTGCTTCTATAAACAGCTGCGGAAGTGATAGGGTTGTCAGAAGAGTCAGGTGAGTAGGCATGTGCAGGAGGGGCAGGAGAGACGCCCGCTCACTGGGTGCCAGCATAGAATCCTGTCATCCTGCTGACTTTTTTCTTTTCTTTTTTGTTGTTGTTTGTTTGTTTGTTGAGACAGGGTTTCTCTGTGTAGTCTTAGCTGCTCTGGACTTGCTTTGTAGACCAGGCTGGCCTTGAACTCACAAGTATCCTCCTGTCTGTGCCTCCCTGAGAGCTGAGATTACCCTCTCCCAAAACATAATTAGTAGGTAAGATACATAGCATTAGTAGCAAGATGTGGATCAGTTCTTGTCTTTAGAATTGATATGGACCTCCCTAGAAGTGTGTTTGGGGGGGGCGGGGCAGGGAGAGGGAGAGAGAGAATATAAAGATGTATAGGTCTGTGACTATAATCCAGGGCTCACACATGCTAATGACATACCCTACCACTGTGCTACATCCCCAGTACACCAAGAAATGTGTAGTTAGTCACATGAGTCCATCCATTTTGGAAGCCACACAGGTTTGCTGAAGACACAGAGCTCATGATGGATCCCCATGGTTGAAACCTGTAAGACAGCCAGAGTAAAAAGGTCAGCACCACATGTTGGACTGGGGAAACCCAGGCCGAGAGCACAGCGGAAGAGGGCATGAGAGACAGTCTGGGGTCCGGAACCAGATGGTTGGAGTGGTCAGCCTCCTTTCCACGCTTGCTTTATTTGTCTGTATACTGTTTAATTTTACAGTAAGGGATTAATTTTGTGTTTTAAATATAGTTTTAATTACATGTATAGGTGGGTGTCTGTGAGGATATGTGCACATGTGTGCAAGTGCCTGCAGGGTTCGGAGACGTTGGCTGTCCCGGGCTGGAGTTAGAGATGGCTGTGACCTGACCGGTGTGGGTGCTGGGAACTGAACTTGAGTCCTCTGATAGAACAAAAGGCTCTCTTAACTACTGAGCTCTCTGGGCCCTTCCTTTCTTTAGCCTGTCTTGTTTTGTTCGACACTGTCTCGTGTAGTCCAGGTTAGCCCCATACTCACTGTGAAGCTAGAATAGCCTTGACCTCTTGGTCCTCCTGCCTCCCCTTCCTGGGGGCTCGCCTCACAGGTGTGCACCATGACACCCAGCCTGGGAGGGATCAATTTTAGGTTGGACTGGAACCTGCCTTCGCTGTCTTGATTGTCCTTAAAAGAAATGAGCTTGGTAGGGAGTTGGCGAGGGAGAATTTCCTCCATTTCTTCTGACGCTAGTTGCACAGGCCTAGCAGAGGTGTAAAGATTGGATCGATAGGCCACAGCCAGGGAGAACACGGTAAGTGGACACTGAGTGGAGTCTGTCAGGGAACAACATGGGCTCATGAAGAAGTAGCCTAGTGTCTGGAAATGTGGGACATGTGGAAAAGAGAAGAAAGCTTTGTGTTCTCTTTCTGTTTCTGTTTTGAGACAAGTCTTGCTATGTAACCCAGACTCCCTGAAACTTACTGAATAGTCCTTGGTAACCTTGAACTTGTGGTGATCCTCCTGCCTCAGCCTCCGAGTGCCAAGATTACAGGCATGGGCTACCATGCACAGCTCGGAATGCTTCTTTTTTTTTTTTTTTTTTTTTTTTTTTTTGGTCTTTTTTGAGACAGGGTTTCTCTGTGTAGCCTTGGCTGTCCTGGACTCACTTTGTAGACCAGGCTGGCCTCGAACTCACAGCGATCCGCCTGCCTCTGCCTCCCGAGTGCTGGGATTAAAGGCGTGCGCCACCACGCCCGGCATCGGAATGCTTCTTAAGAATAAGTGCTGTAGAAGAGTAAAAGGTGGAAGCTGCAATTTGAAGGCAGGAAAAAGATATTTTTCCCGGTTGGAAGAATGTGAACCTGTAGTGAAAAGAGGCAATAAAAGTCTGTTGTGTCTCCAGATGTGTAGCAGTGGAATTGTGTCTCCACTGTTTAGTAGGGATAGTTAATGGATAGAGGGAAAAGTGAAATGTCATGTTCAGGGGGAGTTTTCCAGAGATTGATGCCTAAATCATCTAAAAGTGGGATTTAGCAAGTGGACAAGAATATAGGAAAGTGACGGGAAACCGGGATCTGCCCACGTGGAGCAGTCCCTGGGCCTACTGCGTCGGCAGGGTTCCAGGGCCTAAGAGATGGAGCAGTGGGCACGATGAGTGGCTTCTGCCTGGTGAGTACAGAGAAGCCGCCCCACAGTAGACGAGGAAGTCGCATGGTCAGTCACGGAGGGTGACTAAGCCTTGTGCCTGGGAGCACAGGGCAGAGCCTGAGGGAATGGCTGCCATTTTACTTTGGGTGACTGACAGCATCTGTACAGAAACTTAAGAGCAGTGAAGGAACATTTAACATTTCTTTTTTTTTCTTTTTTTTGTTTTGTTTTTTTGTTTTTTCGTGACTTGACTTTCTTTTTTGTTGTTGTTGTTTTTTGTTTTGTTTTTTGAGACAGGGTTTCTCTGTGTAGCCTTGGCTGTCCTGGACTCCCTTTGTAGACCAGGCTGGCTTAGAACTCACAGCGATCCGCCTGCCTCTGCCTCCCGAGTGCTGGGATTAAAGGCATGCACCACCACCACCCGGCACTTTCTTTTTTTTAAAATATATTTTATTAATTTATTCATATTACATCTCAACTGTTATCCTATCCCTTGTATCCTCCCATTCCTCCCTCCCTCCCATTCTCCCCTTACTCCCCTCCCCTATGACTGTGAATGAGGGGGACCTCCTCCCCCTGTATATGCTCATAGGGTATCAAGTCTCTTCTTGGTAACCTGCTGTCCTTCCTCTGAGTGCCACCAGGCCTCCCCATCCAGGGGACGTGGTCAAATATGGAGCACCAGAGTTCGTGTGAAAGTCAGACCACACTCTCCACTCAACTGTGGAGAATGTCCTGTCCATTGGCTAGATCTGGGTAGGGGTTCGAAGTTTACGGCACGTAGTGTTCTTGGCTGGTGCCATAGTTTGAGCAGGACCCCTGGGCCCAAAGAAGAAACATTTCAAAAAGGCAGAATCTGTCAACTTGGGGGTCTTAAGAAGATGAGACTGGTGTGGTCAAGGAAAAGCAAAGAAACCAGTTTGTTTGGAGTCATGTCAGCCTAGGGCAGAGTAGCAGTATGGAAGCCAGTCAAAGATCAACAAATGAGACAATGTGAGGTCTCAAAATGGAGTGAGTTTGGCCCTTGACCATGCTTGAGAAGGGATGCCGCTGAGTTCTAAGTGAAGAAACAGAGTAGCCAGTGTTTAAAACATAATCCAATCCAGTGTCTGTTTTAGGATGACGTAGTGAAGCAAGTATGTAGGCAGGCTTATACATGCAGTAGCCCATGTGAGACAACTGTGACTTAAGAGTTGGAGAGGAGGAGGATGGTTCAGCAGGCGTGAACACTTGCTGAACAAACGTGAGGTGCTGAGTTCAAATCACCAGAAGCCATGCAAAAGCCAGGTATGGCCATGTGTACCTGGAACCCTGCTGTCTATAGTGATTGGTGATCAAAGAATCCCTTGGGCTCGCTGCCTGCCAGCCTGGCTGCAGGTCAGCGAGAGACCCTGCTCAAGGTAGCAGAGTGAGAGAGAGCAGGACACCAGTGTCTTCCACTGGACTGTGGACTCCTGCACAGCTACACACGTGCACAAAAACCGTTACCGTGAAGTTACGAGGTGGAAGTGGCTCACTACAGGGGACAAGTGATAGGTAAGAGAGAGTGGATTGGGACAGGTCTTCATCAGGAGGGCGTTGTAGGCGAGCAAGTGCTGCATGTGTGTGTAATTCAGGGAAGTCTGAGCCGGAAAGACAAAAGAGGGTGGGGAGACAGGAGCCTATGTGCTGTGGAAGGTGGGAGGCAGCAGCGGGTCTTGGCCTCTTCCACTTCATTTAAAGACTCTAGAATTGACAGAAGAGGCCTCTCTTCCCAGAGCTTGGGAATTCCCCTTACGGGTTCTATTTGTCACCCATTAGAAAAACTGCCGGTCATGCTGTAGAGAAGTGTTCAGAGACCAGGTCAAGAACCAGACAACAGGAATCCCCTAGGAAGTCCCTGAGACGTCACAGAAGTGAATCACACTCACCGTTTTAAATAGGTACTTCTCAGTCTAGTGGGTTTTTGTTTTAATTTTTTAAAATTTCCCCATGGGACTAGAGATGTAGCTCAGTCAGTAGAGGCCTTTCCTATTGTGCAAAGCCCCAAGTTCAGTGCCAGCACTACACAGAGCTGGGTGTGGTGCGTGCCTGCAATCCCAGCACTTGGAATGTGGACATTGTGGCATCAGATGTTCACAGTCATCTCCACCAAGCCACAGTGGGAGGGAGGCCAGCCTGAAAACCTGAGGCCTTGTTTTCAAAAAATCCTCCCATGCTAGTCTACTTCAATAAAGTGTACTAAAAGTGAGCTACTAGGAACAAAAATTAAAATACAGGTCAACACACAAACCTGTAGAATACTTTTATTAAATACATAGGAAATTATTGTCAAAATCTATAAAGATTTTTTTAAAGCAATGCAACCACAATTTAGGTATCTTGTAAATAAGCAGCAAACCTCTTCCTGTGTTCTCGTCTGTACAGTAGCATTTTAAGTTAGTAGCATAGAATTGGACACCTAGATAGCTTACCAGTTGTGAGGCTATACATACCATGTAGCTGAGCAGCTTGAGAGGCCGAGCCTATTGGCATTGGTTTGCAACTGCATTAGCTTAGTGGGGGTGGGAGTGCTTACTCTAATGAGCAAATGTATCTGGTCCTTTTTAGTAGTGTAGTTTCCCCCATTTCACTGCTAGTATTCTGCTTTGGGGAGCCATTTTAGTGTCCTTCTGATCTTAGTTAGGCGTAGCTTACTTCAGCCACTGCCTGCTTAATCAGGTTAACTGTTTCAGCTGTGGTGTTCCAGCTCTTAGTTCTCCACTGTCCAGCATCTGGACCCCCAGGGTCTTCCTATGAAACAATATATCATGAATCAAGGAAAACTGCAAGCAGGAAAAGAAAATAAAAACCAGTTGTATTCTGAAGCATGGCTTAAGGCTGTATCACTCCACCTGTACCACGAGGAAGGAGAAAAAGGAAGCAATGTGCTGCTGAGCTGCTTCTGCAAAAGGCAGATAGTCCATTGGAGCAGAGGCTGTGGCACCCAGGGGCACACTGGAGGAGCTATGGGGCCTGCTGTGTCTTCACACACACCACCAGTCTAAATAATGAGGAAGAGTGGGACAAAAGTAAGAGGCCTTGCATCTTCCTCACACTCCTGTCTGTAGATAGGACTCATGCATGTGAGAGATACACACATGAATAAGTACGCACACGGATGTAAGCTGTTTCACCAGCACCACAAGTACAGCACTTCACTCAGTACTCACTTTTTACAAAATAATAAAAATACAATGACATAAAACAAAACTAACACATTGGAATTAGACAAAACAGAAGGAAAAGAGCCCAAGAGAAGGCACACAAGTCAAAGACTCAGGCATCCTGTAAAACTACTAACCTGGAAACCGTGATACAAGCACAGAGGACCTGGTGCAGACCTGAGCAGGCCCTGTGCGTGACGCCACAGTCCTGAGTTATAGGGCCTTGTCTCCTTGGTGCCCTCCATCCCCTCTGGCTCTTACACTCTTTCTGCCTCCTCTTTGAGGGGTTCTCTGAGCCCCACAGGGAGGATTTGATGAGATAACCCATTTAGGGCTGAGTGTTCCAAGGTCTCTTGTTCTGCATATTTGGCTGTGGCTTGTTCCTGTCTGCTTCAGGAGGAAGTGTCTGATGATGGCTGAGCAAGGCACTTATTTGTGAGTCTAGCAGAAAGTCATTAAGACTCATGTTTCTTTTTTCTAAAACAATGGTATTTGGTTTTACCTTCTAGTCTCAGGTTCTTGATCACCCAAGCAGTGGTGGGCATGGGCTCTGTCTTGTGGAGTGGGCCTTAAGTCAGTTATTGGTTGGTTACTCCCACAAATTCTATGCCACCATTGCCCTAGCATATCTGTCTAGCAGGCAGGACACCATTGTCCATCCAAGGGATTGGGGCTGTCTTGGTGTTTCCATCTCTTGCTGGTGTACAGAGGACCTTGCTGTGCGAAAGCTGCTAGAACATGGGTGACAGCTCTGTGCAGCCACCAGCTGGACTTCTTTACATACAATGGGTCAGTTTGTGGAGAGCAACTATGTATAATGCTGGCAGCAGCCTGGCTTGTTTGGGGGTGTCCATGGGACACTTGGCCAGCAATTCAATTAGATGTAATCCATGCCTGGTACTGGAAGCTTCGTATGATGACAGATGTTGAGTTGGGGCTCTGTCTCCCCTGTTACTTGTATATATTCCAGCAAGCGTGTGCTGTGTTAGGTTTCTATACTACCCCTCATTTTTAGCTGTCCTTCCCGCATCTCGCTCCTTACTCTCCCTCCCAACTTGAGCCCTCATTCCGCCTCCTCATTCACTCATGACTATTCTATTCCCTTTCCTAAGATCTGTCTTCCCCACCTAGTCCCTCATCTATCCCTAACCTCTGTGGTTCTCTGCATTGTAGCTTGGTTGTCATTAGCTTAACAACTAGTATTCACATAGAAGTGAATGAATGCATACCATGTTTGTCTTCCTGGATCTGGAATACCTCTCTCAGAATGATTTTTTTTCTAGTTCCACCCATTTACCTGCAAATTTCATGGTTTTGTAGACCAGGCTGGCCTTGAACTCACAGTGATCCGCCTGCCTCTGCCTCCCGAATGCTGGGATTAAAGGCGTGTACTACCATGCCTGATAAGAATAACCTTTATTTCATATTTCTTATTATATTTTAAATAATTTATTAAGGTTACATCCCAATTGTTATCCCCTCACTTGTATCTTCCTGTTCCTCCCTCCCTCCCTTCCTCCCTCTTTCACCCTAGTCCCCTCCCTGTAGACCTGTGACAGAAGGGGACCTCCTCCCCCACCATATGATCGTAGTCTATCAAGTCTCATTGACATAGCCTGCTTCCCCTTCCTCTAAGTGCCACCAGGCCTCCCCACCAAGGGGAAGTGGTCGAATAGGGGGCACCAGAGTTTGTGTCAGAGTCAGTCCCCACACAGCATACAACTGTGGAGAATGAGCTGTCCATTGGCTGGATCTGAACAGGGGGTCTAGGTTTAGTGCATGCATTGTCCTTGCTTGGTGCAGCAGTTTGTGCAGGCCCCTTGGGTCCAGATCCAACAGCCTTGATAGTCTCCTTGTAGGGTTCCTGGACCCTCTGGTGGGAGTGCAAACTTGTACAACCACTTTGGAAATCAATCTGGCGCTTTCACAACATTGAGAATAAGGCTACCTCAAGACCCAGCTATTCCACTCTTTGGAATATACCCAAAAGAGGCTCTACCACACAACAAGGTCATTTATTTGCTCAACTATGTTCATAGTAGCCTTATTCATAATAGTCCGAATCTGGAAATGACCTAGATGTCCCTCAGTCAAAGAATGGATACAGAAACTGTGATACATTTACACTATGGAACACTACTCAGCTATTAAAAACAAGGAAATCTTGACTTTGCAGGCAAATGAATAGAACTAGAAATGATCATCCTGAGTTAACCCAGGCCTAGAAAGACGCACCTGGTACATACTCTCTTATAATTAGATATTAGCCCAACATGGATGTCCTCTGAGAGTCTTCACTCAGCAGGGCATTGGGACAGATGCTGGGACTTGCTATTGGGACTCCAGATGAGAGTGTGATGGGAGAATGGGGAAATAGAAGGTTTCTTTATTTTTTTTTTAAACAACTGAGTAATACTCCACATTTTATATATCCATCCTTCTGTTGAGTGACATCTAGATTGCTACCAATTATTTGCTATTATGAATAGAGCAGCAGAGATCATGGCTAAGCAAGTGTCTTTGTGGTAAGATGAAGCATTCTTTGAGTACATGCCCAAGAGCTGATTCCCATCTTGCTGAGGACCCCACACTGATGTCCATGGTGGCTGCACAAGCTGAGGACCACACACTGATGTCCACATGGCTGCACAAGCTGAGGACCCCACACTCATGTCCACATGGCTGCACAAGCTGAGGACCCCACACTCATGTCCACATGGCTGCACAAGCTGAGGACCCCACACTCATGTCCACGGTGGCTGTGCAAGCTTGCATTCCCTCCAGCAATGGATCTCCTCACCACCATGAACTGTTACTTGTTTTATTGATCTTAGCCATTCTGACACGTGTTAGATGAAATCCCAAAGTAGTTTTGATTTGCATTTCTCTGATGACTAAGGATGTTGAATATTTTGCTAAGTGTTTCTCAGTCATTTGAGTTTCCTCTTTTGAGAGTTCGGTTTAGGTTGTGCCTTATTTTTTAATTGAGTTAATGGTTTTCTTGATATATGTTTTCTTTTGTTTTGTTTTTTGAGACAGGGTTTCTCTGTGTAGCCTTGGCTATGCTAGACTTACTTTGTAGACCAGGCTGGCCTTGAACTCACAGAGATCCACCTACCTCTACCTCCTGAGTTCTGGGATGAATACCATGCACTACCTTTTTTTTTTTTTTTTTTTTTTAGCCCTTTATATATTTTGGATATGAGCCCTCAATAAGATGTGTAGTTGGTAAAAAATCTCTTCCCATTCTGTGGCCTGACACTTGGTCTGAGTGACAGTGTCCTCTTCTGTGCGGAAGCTTTTCAGTTTCCAGGTTCAGGGGTCACATCTGTCAGTCTTTGATCTTACTGTCCATGCTGTCCATGTTCTGTTCAGATCGTCTTGTTTCGTGCCAGTAAGCTCAGGGTGAGTCCCCACCTGCTCTTCCGCCAGGTGCAGTGTCTGCTTTTATGGTGAGGTCTTTGATTCACTGGGAGTTGAGTTTTGTGCAGGGTGGTAATATGGATCTGTTTGGATTCCTCTACATACAGCCATCCTGTCTGAGCAGCACCATTTGGTGAAGACGCTGTCCTTTTTCCCCCAGTGTGTATTTCTGGCTTCTTTATAGAAACCAATGTCCATAGGTGTGTAGATTTATGTCTGGGGCTCCTCCTTTTTTATTAACTCTGACTCTTGGCCAGTGTCCCTAAAGCAGATGCCACATGCTCTGCCCACCAAGCCCTATGGATTGCCTTTCAAATCTCCTACTACTGGAGGCGGTTTGCAGAGATCCAGTGAGGTTAGGCCAGTGGCCTCCCTATACTGTGCACTTTTGTCATAGTGTGGGGTAGAAGCCAAAGTTGGGTCAACTCCTTAGAGAAGAGCCAAAAATTAAGTCAGATGGTTTGAAAATAGTTGATGATATAAAAACACTGGATGCAGTTAGACTAAAACCAAACAAAAACAAAAAGCCAAAACAGCCTACCTAGGACTGCTAGAAACATCCAGAAAGTAGTTCCCGTGCCCCTTAAGCAATTTAAGTTAGAACTCTATCGTATAGTAGTGGTGACGCATTTAAAGTGGCAGAACATGGGAGAGAGACAGACTCACATATCCAGAACACCTAGAAATGTCAGCAAGTTCCCAGTAAAGACAGTTGGTGTCTAACAGATGGCTAGGTTTCTGTTCGCTTTTTTCTGCCCCGAGACTGGGTTTCTCTGTGTAGCCTTGGCTGTTCTGGTCCTACTTTGTAGACCAGGCTGGCCTTGAGACCCTCCTGCCTCTGCCTCCCTAGTGCTGGGATTACAGGCGTGCTATACCACACCTGGCTGCCTTGTGTTAACTTTTTAATGTTAAAATAAGGACCATAAAGGCCCTGTACAGATACTGTAAGCTGTACTTACTGTGCTTATGGGCGGAACTGTAATAAAACACAGTGGGCCACAGAAAGGAAGGAAGGAGGGAGGGAAGGAGGGAGGGAAGAAAAGTGTCTTGGGAAGAAGAAGGGTTTGGCAGGAGAGGAAGGGACAGAAGAGGAATAGGGATGAATAAGGTCAAAAGACTGGCATAAGTTTGGAATTGTAAATAAATAAATAAATAAATAAGAACTTTAAGATGCATTTTCTTTTTACCATTGCTGTCTGTTGGCACCAATGGTGGGTCTAAGATACAGCTTTTTTTTTTTTTTCCTGAGACAGGGTTTTTTTGTGTAGCCCTGCCTCTGCTGAAACTCACTCTGTAGACCAGGATGGCTTCAAACTCAGAGATCCACCTGCTTCTGCTGGTATTAAAGGCATGTGCCACCACCACGTTAGAGATTTTAGGCCATCTAGTTATAGACACTTTTGGGGGGGGTAACAGGGTTTCTCTTGTAGTCCTGGACTACAAGATCCGCCTACCTCTGCCTCCCGATTGCTGGAATTAAAGGCGTGCGCCACCACGCCCGGCTGACAATATTTATAGCTGGAGAACAGGGTACTGTTACATTCAGAAAGTCTTAGAGGTATAGTTGATAAGCTCATTTATTTTGAGGTAGAGGCTCATGTGTTTCAGGGTGGCCATAAACTTGCTGCACCAATGGATGACCCTGAAGCCATAGTCTTTCTGCCTGCACTTCACAGATTGAATCTGCGCTTTCGGGCATGCTGGTAGGTATTTTTCCACTGAGCTGTAGCCCCAGCCAGTTGCTAAGTTTATTTCTACAACAGCTATGGAGCCGGGCGTGGTGGCACACGCCTTTAATCCCAGCACTCGGGAGGCAGAGGGGGGGGGGAATCTCTGTGAGTTCAAGGACAGCCTGGTCTACAAAGTGAGTCCAGGACAGCCAAGGCTACACAAAAAGACCTTGTCTCGAAAAACCAAAAAAAAAAAAAAAAAAGGCAACAGCTATGACAGTCAAATGCCACTTGTGCCGCAAGGGCCTGTTCCCTACTTTCATTATCCACACAAAGGCTCACTGAAACTCTGCCCTAGGGTTTGCTTCCAGCCTGAGTAGAGTTTGTGAGCCAGAAATGGGAGCTTAGGGACTTCTCAGATACCCACACTACCATAGCTTTGACTTTGTAATTCCCAGACATAGCTGGCAATGTCTCAGCCCTCATTCCTGCCTCTCCTTATAAGTGTTATGTCCTGAGGTTAGTCCCATATATGTTGCCTAATGGATTTGCCTTGTAATGTGTTCAGCAAATGCCCCTTGCCCTACTGTTCTCAAGAGAGAGTTTCAGCCAAAATGGAAGCCAGCCAGCCATGTGTGGTAGCATGCTCCTTTAATTCCAGTCTTGGGAGGCAGAGGCAAGGCTAATCTCTAAGAGTTCCAAGGCAGCCTGGTTTTATATAGTGAGTTCCAGGCCAGCAAAGCAACATCGTGAGACTATAACTCAAACAAAACAAAAAACAACAAAAGGAAGCAATAGATGGGACCAGAGAGATTGAAAACAGCTACAATTATTGATAATAGGGTCTTTTTGCTGCCTCTGCTACGAGAAGTTTGCACTGAAAGGTGCTTGCTATGTTCAGTACCCAACACAACATCAGCAGCATTAGATAAGGCTCCAGCAAGTTAGAAACATCACGGAGTCTTCTTACTGAGACTTCTGGATTGTTTGTTGTTTGTTTTTAGTTACTTATTATGTATACAGTGCTCTGCCTGCATGTACACCTGTCCACCATAAGAGGGCACCAGGTCTCGTAGATGGCTGTGAGCCACCATGTGGTTGCTGGGAATTGAACTCAAGACCTCTGGAAGAGCAGACAGTGCTCTTAACCTCTGAGCCATCTCTACAGCCCGACTTCTGGGGTTATCTTGATTAATAACTGTTCTTGCAAAGCTCTGATGTTTTCGGAGTTCTGATGAGGTTGATTGTGACAGTCCTTACCAACTGCTGCTGTGGAGGGATGAATTTGGAGTTTGCTACCCTGCCATGTGCCTTCCCTGAATGTTAGTTTTATGTCCGGCCAAACTTACTTATTAATGCTGTTGATTTAGCTACAGATTTTAAAATGTGTATGTTTAAATAATTATCTCCCAAAATAACACTTTTTTCTTCCTTTCCATTTAGTTCACTGAACAGATTGATTAATACAAGGATTCGGGGATAATGATGTTGATAAGGTGCTTGATTAAAATGCATTAGGCTCTGGGTTACGTCCCAGAGTGAGGAATTCTTATGAAATGATGTAAAAATTACTGTAAACATTCTATATGAGTGCTAGGCAAATGCTAGTACAGGCCACAGCCCCAGCTCTACTTTCACTAACCTTTTTTTTTTTTTTTAACCTTAAAGCAAAACAGCCTCGTCTTATTGACCAGAAACTCAGTTGTTTGCCCCGTGAAGAGCCTTGTCCATTACAAGCACAGTTAAAGGTGATAAGAGGAAAGTACTGACTCTATTTTCCTCCATACAGTTCCCCAATGTTTCTGTGTGATTCTGTTGTTTCCTTTTCACGTAGAAGCCATGCCTGCAATGCATTGCCAAGAATGTCTAGGTTATGTTGATTTTTAAAATGGAGGTTGAACCTGCTGACATTCAAAGCAGTATGAAGGCACGATGACAGGGTTTCTTGACTTCTGAAACATTTTTCAGTGGTCTTGTCCACAACTAATTTAACAACTGCTTTAGCACGTCATCTTTACTGAAACAAACCACACCATGATCCTGTTAGTTACAACTGATGCTGACAGACTTGGCGATGAGCTCATTGACTCCTTCAAAACCACAGCTCTAAACACTAGGAGCTAAAAGACAAAGCTATAACCCAGGCATGGCAGTGGCGCACGCCTTTAATCCCAGCAGGCGTATCGCTGTGAGTTCAAGGCCAGCCTGGTCTACACAGGGAGTCCAGAACAGCCAAGGCAACACAGAGAAACCCTGTCTCAAAAAGCAAAAAAGACAAAGTTATAACAGAAAGCTATCTTGCTGGGAGTGTTCGGTGTGCCATCGGAAGAGGAAAGATTCAGTCATCTGTCCTGTCATTTAAGTGGGAGTCACATCGGAGCACCCATATTAATAATCCGTATAGCCATTCCTAAAGAAGGGAACGTTACCCCATTTTATAAAGGAGGCACATCTCCCTGTGAACCTGCCTGTTAGCAGAATACTGAGCCAGTGTCAGGGTCTGATGTGGGTTGTCCCAGCTGTAGGCATTCCACAAGCCTGTCAGAGGTCTTCTCGTCTGCTGGTGCTTTGACCTTTGGCGAGAAGGAGCACACACACCAGAGATGCTGTGCAGGGCTCTGCAGTGGAAGCCAGCATGTCCACCTTCTCCTCTCGTCCCTTTATCTTTCGTGGCCGTCATCACTCACCATGCCCTTTGTATTCTTGCTTTCTTGCTCTTCCCCACAGCCATCCGAATGCTCTCTGACCTTTCTGTCCTGGTCACGTTTCCTTGGTCAGGTTAGCTCGCCTCCGAGAAGCGCCCCTTGTAACTCTGAGGAGTACATTGTGCTCCTGCCCACGGCCTTAGATTCTGAGCCATCACCCAGTCTTACTCATAACAGATGTGTTTACCTTGCTTAGTTCTCGCTCCTTCCTTCCCTTCAAGGCTGCAGGCTGTGCCTTTAGCTCTTGCGACTTCCTGTTTATGACTCACCCTCACTTAGCGATGCTCTCCTTTCCCAGTAGGGCCATTCATCCTTAAGTGAATCAGCACAAGTGAGATCAGGTTTGACAAGCCTTGACATGGCTCTGAGGAGCTTCTTACACTGTAGACATCCACACTCCTGAGGAAAATGGCTCTGCTGATCAGCTACATCAGAGGCAAACACAGTCCAGTGGAAGTTACTGCCACCACATCGCTCATCTCCGGGTAGCTTCCTGGGGTTGCTGATTTATGCTTGTTTTCCTGAAGGCCTGGCTCACTGTTTCTAGACAAAGGACTGTAAAAAAGACTCCAAAGAGCATGAGCGGATTTGAAGTGTGGTAGCTCATTCCTCTAAACCTACCACCCAGGATGCTGAGCCAAGGAGGATTGCTGAGAATTTGAGGTTAGCCTGGGCTGAAGAGCAAGCAATGTATCAGAAAAAAAAAAAAGTGTCATTGATGCAGAACTGGTACATGTGTCTGCCACAGTTCTCTGATTTTTCACTGGCTTGCACTGTATTCTGTGTGCATCCAAATCCTGGTCCTTACAGACCCCTTTGGGAACCTCACAGTAAAACACTTTAATAAATTGCCAATTTAGACATTTAATAAGTTCCAGATTTAGACAAGGGCTTTGTTTGTTGGTTTAGAGCAGCCTCCTTTCATAATCCCTGTGGTGATTCCTCCAAAGGCACGGTGGATTATTATCTTCAGTCACGTCCTCAGTTTACCCAGAACAAAACCTGCACAAGATCCTGTGAATGTGGTGTGTGTTCTACCACCATCTCCATCCTCAGATAACTATTTTCATATGCTGATTATTTCCTTTTAAAATATGTGTCCTAATCAGGGTTACTGTTGCTGTGATGAGCACTGTGACCAAAGCAACGTGGGGAGGAAAGGGTTTATTATGCTTACACTTCCACACCACTGTTCATCATCAAAGAAGTCAGGACAGGAACTCAAACAGGACAGGAACCTGGAGGCAGGAGCTGATGCAGAGGCCGTGGAGGGGTGCTGCTTACTAGCTTTGCTCTTCATGGTTGACCAAGCCTGCTTGCTTTCTTTCCTTCTTTCTTTCTTTCTTTCTTTCTTTCTTTCTTTTTAATATTTTATTTTATTTTAGCGTGAGGGTGTCAGAGCCATTGGAACTGGAATTACAGACAGTTGTGAGCTGCCATGTGGTGGCTGAGAATTGAACCCAGGTCCTTTTGAAGAGCAGACAGTGCTCTTAACCACTGAGCTATCTCTCCAGCCCCAAGAGCCTGCTTTCTTATAGAACCCAGGACCACCAGCCCAGGGGAGGCTCCACCCACAGTGGGCTGGGGCCTTCCCTAATCAGTCACTAATTAAGAAATGCCCTACAGGCTTGCATACAGCCAGATCTTTTTTTGTGGTTTTGTTTTTGTTTTTATTTTTTTGAGATAGGGTTTCTCTGTGTAGCCTTGGCTATCTTGGGTTCTCTTTATAGGCCAGGATGGCCTTGAACTCACAGTGATCTGCCTGCCTCTGCTGAGTTGAAAGGTGTGCGCCACCATGCGTGGCATACAGCCAGATCTTGAGGTCTTTTCTCGGTTGAGTCTCCCCACTGTGTCTTGTGTCAAGTTGACATAAAACTAGCCAGCAAAATGATAATAGCTGGGTGTGATGGCACATGCCTTTAATCCCAGCGTTCAAGATGCAAAGGCAAGTATATCTCTGTGAGTTCAAGGCTATCCTGGACTACAAAGTGAGTTGTATGCTATCCAGGGCCACATAGCAAGTTTCAGAAAACCAAAAGCAGCAGGTCTTGATGGCACATAGCCATAGTTCCAGCATTTGAGAGGCTGAGGCAGGAGGATCAAGAATTCAGAGCAAGGCAAGGCTACTGAGTTCCAGGACCGCTCAGGTATGTTGCACTTTGGACCTAACTAGAATGTTCACTGGATTCCTGCAGCTCACAGAACCGACCACAGATAACATCTGAGCAGTGACAGCATCCTTTATGCGATACCTTTTCAGGCAGCTGCTCCCAGGGACATTAGTCTTCCTGTTCTCTCTAAGCCAACAAGTGATGCACACAGAGTACAGCAGGCTTACAAAGCAGAGTGCTACAGCTGGTGAGATAGCTAGGGGTAAAGTGCTCGCTGCGTAACCCTGAGGCCCTGAGTTTGGACCCCCAGCACCTATGTACAGAAGCAGAAAGCCAGACAGTGGTGTGCACATAGCCCCAGCACCTTGGCGGCAGAGATGGGTGAGTCCTGGGGCCTTAGTACACAGCTAGTCTAGCCCAACCTGTGAGCTTGGGGCCCGATAAGAGACCTTGTCTCAGAACTGTAGGCAGTAAGTGATAGAGAGGACACCCAACACTGACCCTTGACCTCTGGACACTTACTATACATACACACACACATGCACATACACACACACACCACATCAGAGAGATGCCAGCTAGCATCATTGTGTCTACTGTGGAAGCGACTGGCTCTTGCCTTTTTCTCATCATCTTTCTGTCCTTCCACATTGGTCTCTTTGCCGACTCCCTTGCCTGCCTTTCTTTCTTTCTTTCTTTCTTTCTTTCTTTCTTCCTTTCTTTCTTTCTTTCTTTCTTTCTTTCTATCTTTCTTTCTTTCTGTTTTTTCCCCCAAGACAGGGTTTCTCTGTGTTAGCCTTGGCTGTCCTGGACTCGCTTTGTAGACCAGGCTGGCGTTGAACTCACAGTGATCCGCCTGCCTCTGCTTCCCGAGTGCTGGGATTAAAGGCGTGCGCCACCATGCCCAGCTCTCTCTTGTCTTTCTATTGCTCTGTCCTTGGTGTTTCCATCCTATTTCTTTTTTAGTTGTTTATTTTAGGTGTGTATACTATCATGCAGGTAAAATACACACACATACACACACACACACACACACACACACACACACACACACACACACACA
>OU015754.1:955862-967400 GCA_907169655.1 Acomys percivali
CACACACACACACACACACACACACACACACACACACACACACACACTGGGCATGCTTGGGGCCTTCAGAGGCCAGAAGAGGGCATTTGATCCCTGGAACTGGAGTTATAGACAGTTGTGAGCCACCATATGGGTTCTGGAAAGCAAACCTGGATCGTGTGTGAGAGCAGTGCTCTGAACCTCTGAGCCATCTCTTCAGCCCATCTCCTGTTTCTGTTGTTCTCCTAGTCAGATGTCTGTGCCGTCATCAGTGCCATGTCTCTGACTCAGATCTTTCGCTGTAGAAGGGAAGAAAACTAGCCTTTATGTGCAAAATTAGGAAGTTCATGAAGTTATCAAAAGGGAGCAAACACTGTCCCTTGGCACCATCTTTCAGGAGTGTCACTCTTGGATGTTGAGATATGTTGTCATCTCTAAAGCTCATGATTGAGAACTATGCACTTAAGTTACAGGAAAAAAAATCATACTCAAAAACCTCACAATGGCTTGAGCAAGCTCACGGTTTTGTGTTGGGCTGCACTCGTAGCTGTTCTGGGATGTGTGCAGCCCGTGGGCCACAGCTTGGCCGTGCTCAGCAGAATCAAGCATTGTGCTCACTTAGGAAGAGCTACATGGGCTGGAGACATGGCTCAGGAATTAACAGCACTGGCTGCTCTTCCAGAGGTCCTGAGTTCAATCCCCAGCAACCACATGGTGGCTCACAGCCATCTAAACTGGGATCTGACGCCCTCTTCTGGCATGCAGTTGTGCATGCAGATAGAAACTCATATACATAAATAAACGAAGAGCTACACACTTGTAGTGTGCGTGATGAGCATTCTGGCTCTCCCTGGCCAGTACTGGCTTCAGTACCACATGCTGTAACACACTGCCACTCACTGTGACCACCAGAACTGTCATCATGCATTCCAACCACCTCACAAAGCAGCGTCATAGCCTCTGGTTTAGGGTCACTGCCAGCCATACAGTTCCACACATCACCAAATACCCATCAGTAAAACCACTAAGAAAATTGCCATACTGAGGCGCTTGTACCCACTTGGTATCTTTCAAATCTAAGTTATTATAAAATCTGTTCCTTTTTTTCTTTTCTTTTTCAAATTTTTTGAGACTAGGTTTCTCTGTGTAGCCCTAGCTGGCCAGGCTGGCCTCACAGAGATCTGGCAGCATACAGATGGAGGGAATACAGAGAGTAAGCTGGGCAGCAGTGCCCACCTCTGGCTGCTTCCCACTGTGGACACAATTTGACCCCTGCCATATGGGACTGTGGAAGTGTAAGCTAAAATGAAAGCTCCCCAACCCCCACCTGGGACATGGTTTCTCTGTGTAGCCCCCTGGCTGACCTAGAATTCACTGTAGACCAGGTTGGCCTCGAACTCAGAGATCCATCTGCCTCTGCCTCCCAAGTGCTGGCATTAAAAGCCACCACCACCCTGCTTAAAATCTGTTTCATTCTAAGAAAACTGTTGTTGAGGTTCTAAACAGGATTATAATTAATATATCTATTCCCTAAAAATGTAAAATATTACAAAATATAAGCTGTCTATTCTGTACACCTAGAATATTTTCTTTAATATGAATATTAGGTTTTCATAAAGTTACTGGCTTATGAATTGAGTGTGTACATGTGAGCTTTAACTTCCTCAGTGTGTTCTAATTAAGTATTAGTGAACTTTTAAAATCTCATTAGAAGTGATTGCTAATGGAGCACAAAGTATGAAGGCACTCTGGAACTAGTGAGTTTGCACACTAATGTTAGAGGCTTGCCAGTATTACATAAAAACTAAATTATGGCTAGGCGTGGTGGCTCACGCCATAATCCCAGCACTCAGGAGGCAGATGCCAGTGGATCTTCATGAGTTCGAGGCCAGCCTGGTCTACAGAGGGAGTCCAGGACAGCCAGAGATACACAGAGAAACAGAAACTAAAAAAACAAAACAAAACCCTGTTATGCATTTTGTTTGTTCTTTGCATTTCAGAGGGAGAATTTTGAAGAAAAGTGGGTACAGGCTTGACAAAAGCAAACAAAAGAGAAACAGCAAAGGAAAGAAAAGGAACAACGGTCCTAGTGAGAACTCACTTGGAACCTTAGGTCAACCTGTGCCTGGAGGTCAGGCTCATTCTCAGAGTGAAGGAGAAGGCTCTGAAGAGACCAAGAGAGAACCAGTGCATCCCATAGATGGCAGCCTGCAGAAGGAATCGGTGGCTACGGCTGAGTTGGGCCACACACCTAAGAGCTCCTTCCCCAGCAAGGACGAGGAGGGGGCCTTATGTTTACCCTCACTGTCCATACCGAGTGGAAGTTCTGCCTCTTGTCACAGAAGCTCTCAGCATCCTTCTTCTGTAGTAAGGGTTGAAAGGCACAGGAGAAACAGGCATAACTCAGCCTTCGACACCCGGGACATGCTTGGCAAAGCCCCATTTCCGTTTATGCAGAAGAAAGAGATGACAGATGAAAGTTGCCGGCCTGAGTTTGCTGTGCATCCTCAGGGTGGGACCAGCACGTCCAAGGAACTTTCACGAGAGGAGCAAGGAGTTGAAAGCGATGGCTGGGCCTTTTTTACAGCGAGTTTGTGTGATGAAGACTCACAGCTAAGGTCTGAGAGTCAGCCATATTTGGACAGTTGGCCCGAGGGTCCTCATAAGTTTGTGTGTGAACAGAGACCCAAGAAAGGCAGATCTGGGAGGCCGAGCTGTCCCGGGAGCGAGGAGCAGTTGGTTATGGTGATCTCTACTTCTGAAGGGGCAGCAGGCTTGGGAGGTGGCCCAGAGACATCGATGGAGAAGAAGCTACTGGCAGGCTTGCCACCTGAAGCTGAGATCGTAGATTTACCCAGAAGCCCTGGAACAGATATCTCCAGCAGCTGTGCACCCCCCCTGGGCTCCCCAGAGCACCCCTTAGAGCCAGCAGAGGGGACATACGGGGCGCAGAGGAAGGTCTGCAATTTGCCTCCACACTTTAAGTTACTGGGACAGACTCCTATCAACCTCAAAGAAAAGGAGGAATGTGACGTCGTAACAGAAAGTCACAGGCAGAATGTTTTCTTTCTGGGGAAAGATACTTCCAAAATAGTCAATAAAGATAAGACGGTGCAAAAGATGGAGACCTCTGGCCGTCACCTGCTGTGGTTTTACTTTGACCCCCTCCTCCATGGGTCTCCTCTAAGTATTGTCAAACAGTCTGGCCCTTATCGCCTGTCGTTTTTCAGACTAGGGTACGCTGTGTATTTCTATAAGAACCCGGCCCCTTCTCTCATGCCGCATTATCTGTCTGGCTTCTGTGTGGTATCTTTTAACAACAAAAGAACACTTTTGACTTTCAAATCTCAGAAAACGGTGTCCAGGAAACTAACTGAAGAAGGGCTTGTTCCCGCGGAAGGGTTAAGTACCCAGCCTCCTACTTTTCACTCTTTTAGGATTTCTTCTGAATCTCAGTTTTCAAATGAGAGACTTGATGAAAAGCTGAAGACTCGGGAAGGCTGGGAGCCAGCACGGTGCTCACCAGCTGAGGACAGCCACGGGTTAACACGCAGGAATCGCCAGCCCCTTGAGCCATTATCGCAAGGGTTTGCCTTTCACCCAGTCAGATGTTTTGGATCTTCTACAGTTCCAATAGGTAAATTGTTCTCACTTTTGAAAAATAAAAGTTCAAGCTGGTCAAAGGGGTGCACGCCTTTAATTCCAGAACTCAAGAGGCGGAGGGAGGTGGATCTCTTTGAGTGTGAGGCCAGCCTGGTCTACAGAGCAAGTTCAAAAAAAAAAAAAAAAAAAAAAAAAAAAGCCAGGGCTACACAGAGAAGCCTTGTCTGGATAAAACAAAAGTCCAGTTTACTATATACAAATATGTCATGGGTCAGTGATATCATGTAGTGATCTTATAATTCACAGCAACAGTGACATCATGTAGTGTTGATCTTACAATTCACAGCAGCAGTGAAAGAGAGGTAGTGCCTGGCTTGTCAGGTCTTTGTCAACGCGTGTTCCTGCTGAAGAGTCAGCACAGCAGTTAAAAGCACTGGCTGCTCTTGCCACGGACCCAGGTTTGAGTCCCAGCATCCACATGATGACTCACAACCATCTGCTACTCCACTTCCCGGGGGTCTGTCGCCCTCTTCTGGCCTCCCTGGGTGCCAGTCATAGGCATGACACAGAGGAACATGTTTTTGTTGTCTACTTAGTTTATAGCTATGGGTGTTTGCTGGCATGTATGTCTGCACCACATGCATGCCTGGTGCCCACAGAGGCCAGAAGAAAGCACTGGAGCCCTGCGAGTGGGCTAACAGATGGTGGTGAGCTACCACATGGGTGTTGGGCACTAAACCTGGGTCCTCTACAAGAGCAGCCAGTGCTCTTAACAGCCAAGGCATCTCTCCAGCATCCTTATACATATTTAAAAAAACAAAACAAAACAAAAGACCTGCACATCTTTCTACTTTGTATATTTCACAGTCGCGGGTCTTAGAAGTGGCATTGAGGAAGAGGGAGAAGTAAAGACTGAGAGATCCAAACCCATCTGCAATTGTTGACTTTTCTTTTTAAAGCTTGTCTGAGAAGATTCCAGAGCAATCTGAAGAGAGGCTCGCCACAGACTGTGACATGCTCTAACCCCTATAGGTCCCTGGGGCTTCCAGATATGAGGACCTTAGCAGGCCTCCTGGGTCCTGCCCTGTCCCGGTACTCTAAATTCCCGATGCTTTGGACAGACTCACGTGGCCTAAATCCCATGGCCAAGCACTCTCAGTGCTCGGCCTCTGACCATGCACTTATGGCCACTGTATCACCAGTCTAATTACTTGCTGCACTTGGCTGTGCTCCCAGAGGCCCAACAACAAGACACTTGCCCAAACTTTAATACAAATGCAATTGTCTTTACTGTTATTTTAACTTTTGATAATCTAGCCAACCAAACAAGTTGCTTCGCAGCCTCTACTTGGTTTCCACTTTCCCTTTTTGACCATATGCCATTTCTAAATGGAAAATTCTTCACTTTTGCTTTCCCTTCCCCTCCCATATTCATCATCCTTGAACAAACACTGCCTATGATGTACCTTTTCTTTCTTTTCCTTTTTTTTTAGAGACAGGGTCTCTCTACATAGCCCTGGCTGGCCTGGCACTCACTATGTAGATCAGGCTGGCCTGGCACTCACAGAGATCCACCTGCCTCTGCTTCCTGAGGGTTCGGCTGTAGTTCAGCTTTATACTGAAGGAATCCCAGCAGAGATCCAGGATCTCACTCTATTCCATAATTCCGTGAGCAGTGCTAATATTCACTTGAGGACTACTCATAAGCCTGGCACTTATCTGTTCTATGTGCAGTGATTTTAACTTGTGTCACTCTTGTCTCCTCATTTACAAATAAGGCAAGCCATTGATGGATGGGGCTGTTTCTTTTTAAACTCATTCTGAGATGTAATTAATGAATACTTGATTACTGTTGATGATGATACTGTGTGCTTAAGAGAGGAAGATGATACTGTGTGCTTAGAGTCTTTTAGTCTGGTGCCCCTGTCCTTCCTCATGCCCATCTGAGGTAACAGGTGCTAATAGTTTTAAGTTAGGGACCCCTCTAGTATGATAATTAATATGGACTTTCTCTCTGAAGGGAGCACAAAATGACCCAAACATTTTTGTTCATGATTTCAGATAGAGCTTAGACCAGGGCTCCTGTCTAAAACACCTTCAGCTTTTGTCTTAAGTTTTGTGCCTGTGACACTTTCAGCTATACACGTATTTGTGTACCAAGGAATGTATGTCTGTGCTTGTGGGAAATTTCGCCTGGACAAAAGGCATATCACATGCAAATGTAGTGAGGGTTTTCAGTAAGTCTGAACATTGTTCACCAACTGAATCCTGCTTAGCCAGCCCTGAGAAATCTTCAAAATCAAACTTTAAACATAGGAGTTCAGGCAGCATGTTTGCACAATTGTCCATTCAGAGTAATACTCTGTGTGAGTTTGGAGATGAATTTTGTCCACCACCTCCTCTTATGCCCACAGAGTCCTTGTCACCTGATGACCAGCCACGTGATTCCATTTGACTGGAAGACACTCAAGATAATGGAGGACATCAACAGAGGTATCTTTCTAGGCTTCAAAGACTCCTATTCAAAATAGTTGTTTTTGTTATATTTAATTATGTGTATGTGTTTGGTGTCTATGTGCATATAAAGGCTGGAAGTATCACATCTCCCTGGAGTCGGATTTATAGGCGCATGGGAGCTGATGTAGGTGCTTGTAAGTGCCCTAGCCTACTTACTGGGCCAAGGTTAGCTGATATAGTATGGAGGAATGAATCCAGGTTTTGGTTGGAGAGGCCACAGCAAGACTGTAGCTGTGCTCACTTGATTGAGAACAATCAGATTTTTATACTGTTATCAGGAACCGACGATATTAGCAACTGCCAGCATCAATGCTGTTGTAGTTACCAGGACACAGTGGCGTTTGCAAGCTGTGCAGGGTGCACAGGATTAGTGCCTGAGACCAGTTGTCCTGTCACGCTTCCATGCTTCCTTGACTCCAAAGGGAGCATATAGGGAAACCCAACGTGGCCTGAACGCTTCGCTGTCTGACGGAGTGCATTGGACTCTCAGGAGCTGGGAGGCACATTGTGCCCAGGAGCCATGGACGCTGGCCTGAAAAACCTATGATGTGTGCCTCTCAAGGCAGCTGGGCCAGGCCAACTCCGCGGCTGCCTGCAGGTGCTGAGACCCAAACTCAGGCACTCTGCAAGAGCAGTATGCATGCTGAACCATCCCTCCCGCCCATAGATACTGTTTCTATAAAAATAAAATCAGGAGGGCTTGTTTTTATGTAAATTAGAAAACAAATATGTGTAGATATATGTGCATGCACATTTTATTTTAATAAGTCCTAAGAGAAACTTGTATTTAATTTATTTTAGGAGAGTCTGCCATTTATTGCAAATAATCAGTCTAGCGCTGATTAGGTTAGATTCATGTTTACTTGACTTGACAGCATCTCCTCATTGGTATGATCTTTCAGTCCACAATGGAAAACATCCCTATCCTTAAGGGTTGCTTGCTTTATGCAGCAAGCTGGCGGAGGACTGGCTTGGACTACTAGAAATAATAGTGCATAGCTGGGTTTGTTTTTGTTTTCAGATTAATTAATAGTGATGTAAGTGAAGGTAGAAGCAGGAACCTGGGGGCACATTTTAGAATTAGTGGTAAAAATCTCAGTTTAAAGACAAAATGTAGAGCTGTGGCGTAAAGGTAACAGGCATTTCTTATGTGCAAATTTGTCTTGTGTCTAAAACCAGGTGTACATTTTTACAAGCTGCCTCTTTGCTTTTGAGATGGTGTCTTGCTCTGTAGGCCTGTGTAACCTCAAATCTGTGGCATTGGTCCTGCCTCAGCCTTCCACGGGTGGGGGTGGCGCTCTGCCCGTTGGTCAGCACTTACTGCCGCCTCAGCCCCTGTGAGTCCCTGTCAGCCGTGCACACACACAGCAGTGCTTAAATGTTCCAATCGGCATCTGTAGTTGTAGCATTTCTTCTGACGCCGGAGGGACACCTGCACAGGAGAATTAATTGATATTCCATGTATCTCAATTATCATTTTTAGAAAAGACAGAAGGATCTCGCTGAAAATGAAAGTCCCTTGACCTGTGAGGACATCTCGCCGCAGAGACCTCGATGTGGTCAGGAGGAAATGAATGTTGACATCGCTGGTAGTAATAGCAAAGATGTAGTGCAGTTGACGATCGTTACCATAGCAACCCTGTCTGCACTGCTGCATGTTCAAGGCTTTTCTTCAAGCTCGCATCTTTCTGTGAACCACAATAAAGCTCGGATTGTTGCTCCCAAGATTTGTTCTCCATTTCACTAATCAGAAGGCATTTCAGAGTACTCTGACGACATAGTGCGTGAGAGGTTCCGCACACACACCCAATTGGTGCGTGACCAGATCTAGGAATTAGGGTTGTAGGTTACGTGTAAATATTGTATGTTAACAGATGCTCTAAGAAAAGAAGAGGCACAGATGGGCACTCGTGTCACGTGCTCTACTCGACGTCAAGAGTGACGTTAGAAACACACAGATGGATCACACTTTCCCCAGAATCTGACATTATAAAGAAAATCCGTGTGCGGGGATGTCACTGTGTACATGTCTGCAGTCAATAAGAATGGGATGCACGAGTCTTCGGCATGTCTTCTCTCTCCATCTTAACGCATTCCTGAGAGTAATCCGTGTCTGACTCTCAGCGAGAAATACATGGCCCCTCAGAGGAGAGGTTTTCCTCTTGCCCCGCTTCTGCGGGAAGGTGGAGCACTGCATGCTGGGAGTGGAGAGAGTGGGAGAGACATCTAGACAAGGTAGCCGTGGTAGGAGACCCCGAGAACTCTGGAGAAAAGAGTGAGAACTTTCACTCTGTGCGCTGAGGGAGAAGCAGGGGACTTGTCCTGCCCTCCTGTGGACTGTATGACAGCATCCTTCACCTCTGTGAAGTGGCCCTACGGTGACATGGGAGGTAGTTGCCCAAGGACCAGCTCTGTATGTACTTCCGGTTTTGACGTCACTCGTCCACGTGCCTCTCCTTGTGTCAGGACAGGCTCTGTTGAACTTCCGGTTTTGACGTCGCTCCTCCACGCTGCTCCAGCTGTTCTCCTTGCGCTGACCTCACCAACAGCCTTGTTCTAATTCTTCACCTGAGCATGTCTGTAGCAATATGTGTATTTGAGAAAGAGCCTTCTATTTTGGTTTGTCATAATGTACTAACAAATAGAAATACAGAAAGAGGCGATTATAAGGGGCCCGCTGGGATGCAGAAGTCCCAAGGCTATTTCTGCCCATTTCGAGGTGCTCTGCACTGGCTGCTGTCCTGTGTGGAGGCCGAGGGGGCCACAGGGGTGAGTCCCTCTGGGCCTGTCCTGGAGCTGCCGCCTGCTGTGTGCCCTGAAAAAAGCAATCTCCTCACAGCCTTGGTTCTCTTTAGCTGTAAAAAATAAGCTGATAGTGTCACTTTCTGGTGGAGATATGAAATGGGGATTAAATGTGCTGCATATTCGAGATAGTGTCTGAAGAGTAACGGGCTCTTAATAAGGGTTTGTTTTCCTCCTCCCCACACCTCCGGCAACGCAGAGCTCATGTGATCTTAGAAGAGGAACACACCGAGCCAGAAAACTTGCTTACACATTTGCGTTAAATTCATTATTAACCTCTGTGAAGAGCTCTACCTCAGGGAGGCAGAACAGGACGTAGGTGAAATGGGCAGAGCCAGGCAGAGTGGGCTGAAGGGACAG
Source organism: Acomys percivali (assembly GCA_907169655.1). NCBI lineage: Eukaryota > Metazoa > Chordata > Mammalia > Rodentia > Muridae > Acomys > Acomys percivali. The sequence goes on from OU015754.1 coordinate 965,124, forward strand.
CACGGGCCAGGGCAGCGACTGACCCCTTCCTGCAGCAGCGTGTGCTGCTGTGTGCTTGTCTGCAGATCTCTGCTGCTGCTGCTGCTGCTGCTGCTGCTGCTGCTGCAGCTGCTGCCCGCTGACAAAGGCCAGGGCGCCCAGACACCAGTACCGGCGTGGATGACCCCTCAGATGTCGCTCTTGATAAGTCATGTCAATAAAAAAAAAAAAAAAAAAGAAAACTCTGCAAGCAGCCACAGTTTGTACACTGCACTCCCAGATGCCAAACTCTGTCACAGCTCCATCTTGCAAATTTAAATGTTTTATTTATCCAGTTTTTAAAAATGGTGGTGAAATATACAATTAAATACATTACCTTAGCCATTCTTTTACCAAACAGTTGTTTGTTTTATTGTATGTGTATATGTGAGAGAGTGTATTTAACTGCATTACGGAGTTTGAGGGGCCTGAAGGGGGCACCAGATCCCCTGGAACTGGAGTTCGGGCAGTTGTGAGCCATGGCGTAGATACTGGGAACCAAACCCGAGTCTTCAGCCGGAGGGGAAATGCTCTTAACCTCTGAGTCTCTCTCTAGCCGCATCTCCACCATCTTTACGTGCAGTTTATTCATAACACACACTGTCACGACCACTGCCGCCAAGGGCTGCTCTCAGTTTGTGGGGGCCCACTGTCCTCATCCCACCCTAGCTCCCTACCCTTCACCCGCCATCCACTTTTTTAAATTAAGCCAAACATTAAAAATAATTTGTCAGCAAGTCTGACCTAAACAGGAAGTACATGGATTTTATTTTATTTAAAGATTTATTTATTATTATATATTCAGTAGTCTGTCTGCATGTACACCTGCAGGCCAGAAGAGGACATCAGATCATATTATAGATGGTTGTGAACCACCATGTGGTTGCTGGGAATTGAACTCAAGACTTCTGGAAGAGCAGTCAGTGCAGTGCTCTTAACCTCTGAGCCATCTCTCCAGCCCCGGATTTTATTTCTTATTTACTCTCTTGGCATGTAGTCTTCCTGTATCTACACATCTCACTGCAGGAAGAGTCACATTGCCGTGCTCCTCTTCTGCTCAAAATATAAAGCAATATTTGGTCTTGTTCTACATTATTTCCAAATAAACGAACATTTTTAGAGTGCTCAGACTATATGACCTCCAGAAATTTGGTTAGAGATTGTAATAAAGAACCTGTAATATTTTAAATACAGTTGTAATTCTTGTGGTCCAAAATAAAAAAAGAAAGAACCTGTAATATAAGGAGAGATTACTATTAGTATTTTATCGTATTTTGATTTAGTTGTACTTAAATTTTTAAAAAATAAGTTTTGGAGAACTATGAATTATTGTCACTTCCTCCCTGTTCAACATGCAGACATTTGTTAGCACCCTGCCATCAGGAAAGGCCCTTCCTCTGCGAATTAACCTTCTCCATGGTATAACCTTAAAGACACAGGTGCTTGGGTGCGCGCGTGCCTGCGTGTATGTGTGAGTGTGAGTGTGTGTGTGTGTGTGTGTGTGTGTGTGTGTGTGTGTTTCTGTTGCTGGACAGACTCAGGGCCTTCCCTGCCTGGCTACACTTCCAGCCCTCAGCTCTGTTCCTTACTGAACTCTGACCTCCCCTCCAGGCTAAGCTCCACCCACAGCTCCACACCTTCCAGTGCTGGATTTACTGGTTATACTGGATGAATTGTGCTTTTTGGCGCTCTGTAACTTTAGGCACTTTTGATCAAATCAGTCAGCAAGTTGGCCTTTTGCCAGCCAGTCTCAAGAATTCTGTTGCTATGACCCCTCCACAGCGATTGCTTAAGGTGACAAGAAAACAACCAGAGCCTCCAGAGAAACCCCAAGTAGCCCCCTGTGCACTTCAGGGAGGTGTCAAGGAAGAGCAGAAGTTACCAGCTTGCCTTCACCCGCCATCTGTAGTGGGTGTTTATCACTTTCCTCAAAGCAGCTCAGTGCCTCCTCTGTGTTCACCTTGTGTACGGGTGAGCTGTGTTGTCCAAAGCCAGACCTTTCCATGTCTTTTGTCCTCTGAAGTCCACAAGGTGGAGAGAACCAAAAGTTGCTCACAGACCAGTGTCTGGATTCTGGAAACACATGCATCTGCCTCATGCCAACACAGGAGCTGACTCGGGAGCTGACACGGGTGCTGACACTGGCACTGACTGACACAGGAGCTGACATAGGCACTGACTGACACGGGAGCTGACACAGGCACTGACTGACATAGGAGCTGACACAGGTACTAACTGACATGGGAGCTGACTGACACA
>OU015754.1:977489-1000923 GCA_907169655.1 Acomys percivali
ACACACACACACACACACACACACACACACACACACACACACACACAAATAAATAAAAATAAAGTTTGTAAAAAGTTGGGCAAGAAAGTAGAACTAGACGTCCACTCCAGAGACGCTTTGCTTTTGACCTTGTGGCCCAGGACTCTGTGTGCCTCCATGTCTCTGTTATTTTCACCTCTTTAAAGGATATAGATCAGGCTCTCTCTTCTTCTTACTCTTCCTGTCTCTGTCTCTCTTTGGGGTACCCCTCCCCCTTTCCTTCTCTCCCCATGTTCATTCAATAAACTCCTCTACAACATTAAAAAAAAAAAAAAAAAAGCCAGGTGTGGTGGCCCACGCCTTTAATCCCAGCACTTGGAAGACAAAGGCTGGCCTGGTCTACAAAGCAAGTCCAGGACAGCCAAGGCTACAGAGAGACCCTGTCTCTAAAAACAAACAAACAACAAAAAAAAACCAAACAAACAAACCAAAAAACCCACCAAAAAAACCCAAAACAAAACAGATAAGTACACATGCAGTGATTGTCACTCTGTTTCTTATTTTATTTATTTATTTATGTATGTTTTTTAAGACAGGGTTTCTTCTATGTAGCCCTGCTGTCCTGGACTTGCTCTGTAGACCAAGCTGGCCTCAAACTCACAGAGATCTGCCTGCCTCTGCACACACCACAGCACCAGATTTCTTTTATTTAATCACCCTCAACAGAAGAAGTTGCCTCCTGCAGCCTCTGAGTTCCTCTGTGTCTCTGTGTTCCTGCTTGTCTAAGTACAACACATACGTGAATCATAAGTATCTGTCCTGTGCCTCACTTAGCACACTGTCCCAAGGTTCATGCTTGGGCCATATGTGAGAACGCCATACTTTTATGTCTGAATAAAACATTCCATTGTGTGGTTACACAACTAAAGCGCCCTTGTGAAATGCAATAGGGGTCTTTCTGTTCATTTGTTCATTCTAGTAGCCTTGTTTGAAAAACGAAATGTGTTCATTCTTCTGTCAGCCCCCTGGAACGTTCTTGTTTTGTTCTGTTGCTGTTTGATTGTCTTTCGTGTCTTTATCTACCAACCAGAGCGAGGTCTATCAACCGCAGTGACATGCTGGTCCCTTCGGCACCATCACACGGGACGCCTAATGCACATTCAGTTAGGTTCAAAGGATGGCTGTCCTTTCTCCTCATTCACATCTGCAGATCTGTCTCAGGACGTGGAAGGATGCTCTCTAATAAGATGCAGTGACCAACGGGTGAGGAGAAAGGCATGCTAACAGAGTCGCGGAGAACAAGGACCAGTTCATGGGTGAAGCAATGGTTCTTCTTCCCAAAAGGAGACCAGAACAGGAAGCTCACCGCTTTCCACTCTTTGTATATAAAACACAGTAGCAGGCAGGTGACAGCTCAGACCTCTGGTCATTTAGGCCACTGTGGAAAATGATTACTAGTACTTCCAATGTTTCTAAATTTCACTAACGAGGATCCTTATGTTATTTCCTCTAGAGGTTAGATAAGTGGAAACTAAGTGCTATAGGCCTTTTACAAGGAGCTGGAGTTTATAGTACCATAGCGTTTGTAATCACTCACAGAAGGCCATGTTAGGGGAGGGAGCCTCATCAACATGTTTCCTGGCACTGAGGGGCCATGGGGGAAGACCAGCTGCTGGCAGCATGTTGTACTGCAGTGTGGGCTGTGATTCAGAAGGAAGTAGGCCTGGATGAAGAAGTGAAAGAGGAAGAGCATCTTCACAGGAAAGGCTAAGGAGCTGCCTCAGAAGCTCCTGTTGCGTCCATCTGACCATGCCCAAGAGTCGAACCGCTGTCATTTAAAATGCTTCGATCAGCCCGCTTCGATCAGATGCGCTTAAATCTAGGGCCCTGCATACACAGCAGGCAAGCATACTCCAACAGACCTCCATCCCTGGGCCTGAGCCTGCACAGGAAGAGGCTAGTGTGAGGACCTGCTAGGAATCTGATGAAACACTGAGTGTGGTAGAAAGCCCCTCAGGCCCCTGTTAGGGGACTAATGTAGCCTGGATTTCAAGTCCCAGGGTAAGGAAGCCACATTTTATTATTGTCAGTATTAATAATGTTGCTACCATGGAATTTCCTAGCTTTGCTGATGCACTCCACTGGGAGATGAGATGTAGACTTTAAGTGTTGGTGTTTACACTGATCATGCTGTGCTGGAGGGGAATGCCGGCTCCCAAGAATCTCGATCAGCTTCCGTGATAGTGCGCTTATGGCTTTGCTTTTGCCCTTCTTGGTGCTCTAGTGAAATGGCCATAGGCGGGCTCCCCGTAGGCGGGCTCCCCATAGGCGGGCTCCTCTCCAGGGCCATTTGGATTCTAACAAATACACTGAGATGTTGTCATTTCTGGTCCTTTCAAGTCATCTAGAATCTGCCTAACCCCGTGGGCCTGGGGAGAGCAGTGTGAGAAACAAATGAGCATGGGAAAGGGTCTTTGTGGCATCTTGTACATGGCTTGGGGAAAAGGCTCTTTTTGTATCAAGGTAAGAATCTGGGACAAGGGACGGGGACGTGGAGAAGGGCTCCGCACACAGAGACGAGGTGCTATCAAGATTTATTCATTTTCATTTTATGTGTTTGATTATTTTGTAGAGGAATGTTAATTCAGAACACGGCTGTTCTGGCGAGAGATCACATCCAAACACTTTCTAAGTCTATGTGATCCAGCTGGAATACAGACACGCCTTTAGTCTATCAACCATAGACAGAGACAAGCAGATCTGAGCTCAAGGCCGGCCTGGCATAGAGCAAGTATCAGGTAATGAAAAACTTAGGTCCAGGAGTGTTGGTGGTACACGCCTTTAATCCCAAACACTGAAGGAAAAGTTAGTTTGTAGAAGGAAGTGCCCATGTTTGAAAGTGAGGACTAACTGAGTGGCATAAAAGGTGACGAATTGGGGCTGGAGAGATGGCTCAGTGGTTAAGAGCACTGCCTGCTCTTCCAAAGAACCCGGGTTCAATTCTCAGCACCCACATGGCAGCTCACAACTGTCTGTAACTCCAAGATCTGACACCCTCACACCAATGCACATACATTAAAACTAAATAAAAATATTAAAAAAAAGAAAAGGTGACGAATCAAAGAAGGTTTGGCAGAATAGGATACGCCCAACTCTCACCAGAAGAGACAAGAAAGAGAAGCTACTTAAGAGGCAGTTTTACAGAGAGAGAGGAGCAGTTTCACCAGATCAGTAATAGAGAGATGAGTTGCAGAGAGAGAACTCAGGTGAAGATGGAACAGGCCAGAAAAGGAGAAGAAACCAGATTAGAGCAGATTGCTGAGTTAGTTTGATGCTAACAGAGCAATTCTGGCCTGCCGAGAGAAAAGTCACAATCAGTCAGCTGGGAGAGGAGTTTGAGCCAGAACAGCTGAGTTGACCCAGGCAGCCCAGAGCTCAGAAAGAACAGTAAGGGTGTGCTCATTAAGCAGTCAGTCTCAGAGGCTGAAAGCATCTAGGCCTAGGTGTGGGATAGCGCGAGGAGGCAGTTAACCTCCCAGACAACAACTGACCCAGGAGAATAAAAGTTGTTTTTACAATGCTTGCCTGCGTGCATATATTTGCACCGAATGTATGCAGTGCACACAGAGGCCAGGAGGGGGCTCTGCATCCCCTGGGGCTGGAGTTACAGATGCTTGTGAGCTGTGGGTGCTGGGAACTGAACTTAGGTCCCCTGCAAGAGCAGACAGTGCTCTTCACTGCTGAGCCATCTCTCTAGCCCCAACCTCATGGGACCAGGGCAAGGCACGTTTAGGTGATGGTGAGCTCATGGGGACTGTTCAGAGGAAAAAGCTCCTTCACCCGTGTCCCACAGGGTTATAGGACACCCTGTTGGACTGTGAGCTGAGGTCTTTCCGAGTTGGGGATATAAGGAGGAGAGACTTTCTCTGCCACTCTATTTTACTCTCTTTTTGTAAGCAGATGCCCCTGCCCCTGAAACACACTTTAAAAAAAACCAGAATGTGAGTTTCATGCAGTGTGATGAAAGTTCTTTGAGTCAGGAACTATATCTAAGTGTGTAACCAGGTGTGTCACAACTCTGTGATCCCTGTGCTCACTGAGGCTGAGGCAGGAGAATTGCTATAAATTCCAGGCCAGCCTGTCTCAACAAACAAACAAACTGTATTTAACTGTATTTTCTGTCCTGTCTCTAAAAGAAGTCTTGCATCTTGTACCAACACCAAAGAGCTGTTGGTAAGGCAAGGCCATGCTGGAGATGGATGCTCAGATGTTAGCGAGGCTTTTGAGGAAATATGAAAAGCAGGAGGAGGTGGCGCACACCTTTAATCCCAGCACTTGGGAGGCAGAGGCAGGCAGATCTTTATGAGTTCGAGTCCAGCCTGGTCTACACGGCGAGTCCAGGACAGCCAGGGCTACATAGAGAAACCTTGTCTTAAAAGCAAACAAACCAACAAACAAAAAAAAGAGGCTGCTCATGTGAGCAGACATGGGCGAAAAGAGGGCTGTGGGATACAAAGAATACACAGGGTACAGAGCAGGCACACCACACCTCCATAAACCACCACACACCTCCATACACCTCCACACATGACCACACACCTCCACACACCACCACACACCTCCACACACCACCACACACCTCCACACACCACCACATACCACCACACACTTCCACACACCACCATACACCTCCACACACTTCCACACACCTCCATAAATCTCCACACACCTCCACACACATTCACACACTACCACACACCTCCACACACCACCACACACCTCCACACACCACCACACACCTCCACACACCACCACACACCACCACACACTTCCACACACCACCATACACCTCCACACACCACCACACACCTCCACACAACACCACACACCTACACAAACCACCACACACATCCACACACCACCACACACCACCACACACCACCACACACCTCCATACACCACCACACATCACCACACACCTCCACACACCTCCACACACCACCACACACCTCCACATACCACCACACACCACCACACACCTCCACACACTACCATACACCTCCACATACCACCACACACATCCACACACCACCACACATCTCCATACACCACCACACACATTCACACACCACCACACATCACCACACACCTCCACACACCACCACACACCACCACACACCACCACACACCTCCACACACCACCACACACCACGACACACCTCCACACACCACCACACACCTCCACACACCACCACACACCTCCACACACCACCATACACCTTGACACACCTCCACACACCACCACACACCACCACACACCACCACACATCTCCACACACCTCCACACCTCCACACACCACCACACACCTTCACATGCCATTCAAAGCAGAGAGCTGTTTTTTTTAACCTATGAAAACATTTGATATGACAGCCTCTTTCTTTTATGTTTAAATTAAAAATAGATTTAAAAAGTAGAACCAAAGGTGTGCATCTCCTGCCTGAAGTCAGCAGCTAAGTAAGAACCTACAGTGACTACCTGCCTGGACCGCTGCCCTCTGGGCCTGGGCCTGACCTATGACATTGGCCAAAATACAGGCAAAAACTGAAAGTCTTGGCTTTAGTTCCTGGTTCCTTCCCTCAGTATTGAGAACAAGTAGACAAGATTGACAAGAGGCGTTTAACTAGAGGTAAGTGGGCCCACGCTGCCAGACGATGGCGTGTGGGGGTCTGCTGTTGGATTTCAGAAACATAGCCTACTTTGGGAGTGAGAGATACAGTGAACCAAAGGCCAGCCCGGGAACTCTGACTAGAGTCTCTATGGCCATTGTGGCCCACTGAAATAGTAGAGGTTTCCTGGGAAGCAGAAGGTTGATTGTCTAATGATGTGATGGGAAACAGTGAGAGGCACAGTGGAGACTGCAGCCCATCTCCCAAGGTCAGGGCTCAGCCCTAATGTGGGGGCTGGCAGAACCAGGCCTCAGGAAGCTGGCCATGCGCTATACAGCCAGGGCTCCTCCCTGCTTTCAAGCTGCTGGGAGCTGTGTAGAATACTCCTTTCTTCCAGGCCTCTTTGGAAGCTGACCTTGGGAACAGTATCACACCGCTTGGGACCCCATGAAAAGAGTTTGCATAGGGGCTGGAGAGATGGCTCAGCGGTTAAGAGCACTGCCTGCTCTTCCAAAGGACCCAGGTTCAATTCCCAGCACCCACATGGCAGCTCACAGCTGTCTGTAACTCCAAGATCTGCCACCCTCACACCAACGCACATAAATTAAAAATTAAATTAAAAATATTAAAAAAAAGAAAAGAAAAGAGTTTGCATAGTTATAGGCTAAGGAACACTGCATTCAAGAGCCATTCCTTGGGGCTAGGGAGATGTCAGTGGCTGCACTTCCAGAGGACCTGGGTTTAATTCCCAGTGCCCACATGGAGGCTCAAAACCATCTGTAACCCCAGCTCCAAAGTTTCTGATACCCACACAGACAGACATACAGGGAAAACAGCAATGAACATAAAATAAATTATATGTTAAGAAAACAAAAAGGCACCCACATTCTCCAAGGGTTTGTTACCTCCTGCGCGCCTGGCTTCCATTCTAGAGACTCAGGCTAAAGTGGCAGACATGACACAATTCGGAAGCTGTGCCTGTGGGAAACATGACTGTTCTACAGGAGGAAGGCAACTTTAGAAAGCATCTCTTGTACCATGTCACACACACCCCACACAAACAAAACACCCGAAGCCCTTCCAGGGCCACTGCTCTCGGACTGTGTACCCCAGGACCACCCTAAATGTGCACAAGAGATGGGCACAGTGAAGGCCACTGGAGTGTGTGTATGACAGACATCATTGCAAGCATCCTAAGTACATGGGAGGAAGGTCGAGGTTGATAGGCTGTGTTTTATCTCGCATCTGGACCTAGGAGTTTAGTATGGGACACATGAATAGATCTGAGCTACGTGATACCCCTGCACCTTCCCACACATATTCCAGGCAGTGCTCGGGGCACTGAAACAGTAGTAAAGAAAAAGATCCTGTCCAGGCAGACCTAACATGCTAGACGTGGGGAAATATGTTGTACAACGTCATGTGAGAAGAGTGCTGGGGGAGGAAGAGTAAAAGCACAGAGAGGAGTCTGGGAGCTTCAGGGTTAAAGTGTGCAGCTGGCTGCACTGAACCACAGAACAAACATGCCATGGTGTTGATGGACAGAGGCCTGGGTGGAGGTCTGCAAGGTCACAGCCTTGCCCTGCCAGCCTCTGTGCCTAACTCTGTTTACGTTGCAAGATTCTCTGGTGCAAAGAGAAGAGAGAAGTAAGAAGGCCATGGGGCTGAAAAGCAGACTAGAAAGGAAAAGGACCGTGTGTGTGTGTGTGTGTGTGTGTGTGTGTGTGTGTGTGTGTGTGTGTGTGTGTATGCACGCGCATATGTTGGGGTGGGGTGCAGCAAGTGTGTGTGTATGTTTTAAAGTTTCTGAGGTTAAACTCTGGAGCTGTAAAGTTCTTTGGAGGCACAGTTATCAGAGCCACAGTTCAGAAACCCACACAGGAACACACAGGAACAAATGCGAGTGAATATGAGTGCAGAGGGCCTGACAGAGGCTGGGCCGGGCCTGTGACATGTGACATCTCTGAGCTGAAGACTCAGGAGCGATGGCCAGGATAGGTGGTAAGACACCTCCTGAGAAGACCGGCAAATGCTATCGTTTCTGGGTGTGTGTGCAGGGTGTGCTTAAAAGCTGTAGTTTCAAGCTCGCCTCTTCTTGTGGTGTAGAACAAAGATGTAAAGGCTAGACAGAGTTGCAGAGGTGCTGGGGTGCCCCTTAATAATGGTGGCTGCCCAGGAGTAGGCAGGATGGCACCGGAGAGATGTGACCCACGTTCAATGATAGATGTGTAAGAACGTCATTATTGATGCTGGAGATGGCTCAGAGGTTAAGAGCACTGACTGCTCGTGAGAGGACCTGGATTCATTCCCAGCACCCACAAGGCGGCTCACAGCCATCTGTAACTCCAGTTCCAGGAGATCTGATGCCCTCTTCTGGTCTCCACAGATACCAGACACCAGGCAGAAACATGATCCCCAACACACACACACACACACACACACACACACACACACACACTCTCTCTCTCTCTCTCTCTCTCTCTCTCTCTCTCTCATACACAGTTCAGTTTTTTAAAATTTATTTATTTATTACGTATACAGTGCTCTGCCTGCATGTACACCTGCAGGCCAGAAGAGGGCAGCAGATGTCATTACAGATGGTTGTGAGCCACCATGTGATTGCTGGGAATTGAACTCAGGACCTGTGGAAGTACAGCCAGTGCTCTTACTTGCTGAGCCATCTCTCCAGCCCCACACTTCAGTTTTTTAAATTAAGGAAGTTTTGTGATAAAAGGCAGGGTGATAACTGCAGGCTAAGGCACATGTCACACTGTGGCTACACATGACCAATGCGTGGGAAGTAAGGTGCATTCTCTCAGAGCTGTAAGATCTCCTGAGTATGTAATGCCATGCGGCCTGCTTCTCTCTAGACCTGAAGTAAAATTCTGGCGGTGCCACTTGGAAACTCTGAGCCCTGGCCAGTTATTTAATCTCTAAGCAGCAGTTTCGTTATCTGTAAATGGGAGGGGGAACTATTATTTACCTTCATAGAGTGTCCCACAGGTTAGGAGAGACTGTACATGCCATGGTCTTTGTTCCCAGCTGAACACTCTAGAAAAGCTCCCAGAACCATCGTGCAGCAGGAGGGAGACGCAGTGTCAGCTGACGCTGGTCAGAAACACTTCTGCAACACTACCAACCAACCCCGAAAACTATACATTTTATAAAGGGACTATTCTCAACCACTGAATATAATAAAAATATTAGGAAAGAAGCTATGATCCAAACATAAGAACAAAATGATAAGACCGAGGGCAGCTCTAATTATATGCAGGCATTTAGTATAGTGTAGAAAGTCCTTCAAAATGACGGGAAAGGGTGAAATACTTCAGCAATAGTTTGGGGACAACCAGGGTCCTAGGTAGAAAAATAATCAAGTTGGATCCTTAACTAGAACTATATATAAGCAAATTTTCAGATGTACCAAGGGGGAAAGTGTGATAGAATATAGACACACCAACATCACCTTGGGGTGAGAAAGACTGTTCTAATGTCCCACCAAAGGCATGGATTTGAAAATAAAAGCTGGTATAGGTGACAACATTTGTAAAGATTTAAACTTTGTAATCTAGGGATTACTGCAAGTAAAGTTAAGAAGCAATTTCTCTATTCTATAGGAAGCTGAAATTCAGTAAGCTGAATCTCCTGATAAGGAGCCTCTAATGAACACACAGAGGAAATGGTCCTGATGCTGACAGGGAATAGTAAGCTGGCTAGTAATGAGACAATTATTAGGTAAAATGTGGCGCATCCCTATGAATAAGTGTAAGTTGCCATACATTGAAATGCCACAAAAGAAAATCTCATAGAGTGAGAAACAATTTGCTATGAAAAAAAAAAAAAAAAAAAAAACAAACCTAAAAACCCACTGGCTAAAAAAACTTGGTAATCTTTGTATTACATTCCTGTTGTTATACAACATGAAAAATTAAAAAATAAATGTATTCTGGGTGTTGCCTTTAATGCTGGCACTTGGCAGGCAAGGCAACTGTGAGTTCCAGGCCAGTGAAGGCTACCTAATGAGACAAACAAGCAATTAAGCAAACTAGTAAAATTTGGGCTCACTAATGGCACTTGCCTCCAAGCCTTAAGGACCTAATTTGGTCCTGGTACTAATGCTGGAGGTGAAAGTTGTCCTCTGGCCTCACACATGCACACACACAATACATAAAAGATCTAAAGGAAATTTAATATATGCTGGAAAGAAGACAAAATGTTAGAAATTATTTTTAGATGGAGGACTGTAGGAGCCTACCCATTCTTTTTTTTTTTTTTAACACTTTAATGTTTCAATATGTGTCTTTGCTTATTAAGAAAAATAATATTTTTTAAAGCAAAGACAGAGGAGGCAGCTTGAAGGGGACCACTAGCTAACCTTGAGACAGTTGCAGGCAGTGTCACGAGGAACATGGACAGGGATGAGTGTAGTGGTGTCTGTCTGTAACACCAGCATTTGGGAGACAGAGGAGGAGGATTTGTCATGAGTCTGAGGCCAGCCTGGTCTGGTTAGCGAACTTTAAGCCTGTCAGAGCTACATAGCAAGCAAGCATGCAAAGCATAGGTTTGGCTGGACATAGTAATACCTGCCCGCAGTCTCAGCGCTTGAGATAAACAAGTGAAGATTAGGAAAAAGAGGAGAGAGAGTGCTCTTTATAAAACAATTCTACTACGAGGCACACGCCTTTAGTCCCAGCACTCAGGAGGCAGAGGCAGGCGGATCTCGGGCCAGCCTGGTCTACAAAGTGAGTCTAGGACAGCCAGGGCTACACAGAAACCTTGTCTCGAAAAAACAACCAACCAACAAACAAGAACAATTTTACCTAGAAGACCTGAATAGAATTAAAAATTAGAAAATCCAGACCCCATAATCCCGACATAAGACTTGCAGGTTCTGTTGTGGTAGGTTGTTCAGGGAAGGCAGCTGGGAGCCAGGACGGCCACGTGGTGGTTCCAGTTTCCTGGCCACACAGTAGTACCAATAAGGTAGCCAACCAGCTTATTTCACCGCGAAGATGAGCTGGCGCTGCCTGTTAGCCTGCAGTCTGCACAGGCATGTGGCGGGGTGTCACCTGAGATCGATCCCCCCCCCCCCCCCGTTCCACCCTTCCAAAAATGTTTAGTCTGGACCCAATCCTGAGCAAGCAACTCAGAGACTAATCTGGACTCTTCTGGAAGGAAATAAGAGACACGTGGCCAGTTTTAGATAAAGGACACCAAAGAGGCATAATTATCAAAGGTAATAGATGAAACGAATGAAAATCATTTGGGGAACTGTAAGGGGAAATTTTAAATATAAAATGAATTAAGTTTAAGCTATGACGCCATGAGAGAAAAAAGTGAAACCTTTATAACACGAGTTCAAGCACTGTTGAGATGTGACCACGGCATGCTGAGAGACACCTGGTGAGGAGGGAGTAAAGCACCGTGACAGCTGCTTGCTTAGAGGAGACAGAGTAATTGAGATTAAATACGACAATCTAGTGACTGTGGACAGAGGGTAAGCACTGTTCATTGTGCAGTCCCTGCCTCATCTGTATATAATTTTGAAATTTTCTAATAAGAAATTTTGGGCAGGAAAAAAGGTCCAGGGGCAAATTAAAAGATGGAAAAGGTAAAAAGGAAATGAGGTTTAAGGGACATGGTGACCAGAGAGGATGCGTGGGTCATTTTTGCTCCTGATCCAAACAATTCAATTCTAGTGAGCCCAGGACAGCCGAGGCTACACAGAGAGCACCTGCGTTTTTCTCATAATTTTAGTGAATTGGGGGAGGGGCAGTGGAGGAGAGGAAGCTATGTGGCAGTAATTGTCTTTCTATTTTCTCCCTTTTCTTCTGTTTCTCATTTGCAAATATCCCTAATGTATGAGGCTCCTGACTACCACAGAGGAAGCTAACACTGAGGCACGTACCCCACCTTCCAAAGCTGGTGGACTGTTATTTATTGCTCACACTTTAGTCTAACAGTCTAAATACTGTCAATCACTTCGGCGGTGTTTAGCTGGTGTTTCTACTGTCTTGATTTTCAAGATGTTGCTATGCCTGCTGGTGCTAACTTGACATTTAGGTAAAAATAACAACAACAACAAAATTAAAAAGGGACAGACCAAAGGGGGAAACCCACTGCTGTCACACTGGTGAAACACTCACAGTTGTGTCGGCTAGTTGTCTGGCAGGGCTATGAAGCCCATGGCCAGGTGTCGCTCAGGAATCAAGAGCTCGTGCTGCCCTGTGGTAGTTGAGCAGTTTTACTCTGAATAAAATATCGCAATAAGAAAGGACAGTGATTGTATGTTTGCCTGTTTTCTAGAAGCAACTGAGAAGCAAACAAAGTGCAAAATGGACATCATGTCTTAAAGTCCACTTAGAGAAAACATTAGCAATGTAAAATTCTGTCCATAGTGTAAGCCACAGAGGGGCAACAGCACTACACATGGAAGGAAAAACCTCATCTCTGAAAAGGCTCAACAAGCCAGACCTATGAACGGTCAGGGATGGAAGAAAAGTGAGGCCCAGTCTAGAATGGACAATAGATACGGGATCCAACAGAAAATCAGCCTCGGTTTCAACAGTCACTTAGCTCATGGGACAAAGAGCATCCCTCTGAATGGATTTCGTTAGAACAAGTCATGTTTATGAAGTAACCTGAAGCTCTCACGTTGATCAATAGCCACATCATTGAACAAAATTAAAACACCCATCTAGGAAATGCTTCCAGCGCTACCTCCCGCCTCTATGATGGCTCTGTTGCTGTTTGTGTCAGAGGTCAGGACATGAATGTGGGGTTTGACCTTTCAGCTGAGTGTCTTCAAATTCAGTGAACATTGTCTATGGAGACTGAACCTTTGTCTTCCCAGCCCTCTGGCTCCTTCTCCCATCTTCTACCGTTCTCTATGCTGTGATGACTGAGAGTTGCCGTATTTCCTGTGTTCTCAATCCCTTCAAGAACTTGAAACTGATTTCCCTCCTGTCAATGCAGGGGAGCAGCCTAAGTCACTCTGCCTTGTGCACTATAGTGTTCACTCATGCCCACCTGCAAAAAATGCCCTCTGCCAAGGGACCTGGACACTCAAAGGCAGTGTCAGCCAGCCCACAAGAAGCTCACAGAAGTGAAGTGCTTGCCTAGACTCTTTGCACTCTGTATGTGTGAATGACACAGGCAAGGCCAGAACTCTTGGCCTGACTCCAGCCCACACTATGATGCCAAAACCAGTTTCTTCACTCTTCTATATAACATACAACTTTCCTCAAGTGGGAACCACCAGGATCTGGTTTGCTTGTTTGATTTTTGTTTTACTTTTCTGTTTCTCAAGACAAGGTTTCTCTATGTAGCCTTGGCTGTCCTGGAATTTGTAGACTAGGCTGGCCTTGAACTCACAGCAATCTACCTGCCTCTGCCTCTGCCTCTGCCTCCCAAGTGCTGGGATTAAAGGCATGTGCCACCACCGTCTGGCTAGGATCCCTTTTGTTGTGTTTTTACCTTAAGCCTGTCCACCTGGATGATCTTTGCTCCTCTGGCACGGCTTCCATGGTTTATGGTCACACGGTGGACTGCCTCCTGCTTGCCCAATCTCCATGTCCAGCATTTCTAATGATTTACTAGAGTGAAGCGATAGTGTCTTTGCCCTTATAACGCTGGGTTGTCACTCCTGTCTTCTCTTATCTCCTTTCACAAGAGGTGAAAGTTTCCTCAACCCTCAAGGTCCGTCAAATGTTACCTCTTTTGCAATGTTTCTCCTGTCAAAATGTTGATGTTTCTGACCCAAATTATTTGTGTTTTGTTGGTACAGCTTGTCCTATGTGTGTCACACAAACTGTGCAGGAGGCCTGGCCCCGTGGTCAGCTCACACATTCTTGAAACTATTTTAGCTCTTGTGCCTTTAACACTTCATGTAACTCTTGGGGTCTGATAATTGTCAATCAGGGTTTAATAAGTTGCCTAATTGGTCCTTGTCCTTTGATATGGAAAGTTATTATCTCAGGCCTGGAGAGATGGCTCAGAGGTAGAAAGCACTGGCTGTTCTTGCACAGGACCTGGGTTTGACTCCCAGAATCACATGGTGATGATGCACAACTGTATGTAATTCCAGCTCTGGGAACCCTGATGCCCTCTTCTGGCCTCCATAAGTACATGTGCAGGTACTGCACAAGTAGATAAACAGAAATAAGCTATACGATGAAATCTATACTTACATTTCCTCACAAGACTACCAAGGACAGGCAGGCTGCTGCTAAAAATCAAGCTATCCACTGGATTGCCTGTGTGCCACCACTGACTAACCAAACGCGTTTACTTTGTCGTTATTTCCAACTCTGCTGCCATGCCCTCTGAAGAATTCAGGTAGAGATGCTTGCTTTCTGTTTCAAAGTGGAAGCTCTTGCCCCTTTCCCTCTGCACACCCACTGCACCACCTTGAGGCCCCATGTGTCACTGTCATCAGTGTTCTCCCCCAGTCCTTAAGATTGCTGCCTGTGGTTTATAAAGGAGAAAACAAGCTTAGACAGACGCCTGAGTGAACGCAGGAGGACGGAGGCTGGCTCTGTGGCTCCATGTTCTTGCTGAATCAAGATAACCTATCTCTGTCTCTACTGAGCACAGAAACGGGAAAGGTGCGAGGCGGGAAAGGTGCGAGGCGCCTCTGCCTCCTTTTCTCTTTATATTTCCCACCCTTGCTGCTCTCCACACAGCGGTAGGAGTGGTTTCCACTCACTAGCAGAGTCCTCTATGCTGCAGGGCACACATCTCCAGATAACCAGCTTCTGTGTTCTGTAGGTTTGTTTGTTTGTTTGTTTGTTTTTTTACAATGCAGAAGGTTGGCACTGACCCAACCACTATTTGGTTTGACAATACCTGCTCAAAAATAGAATGCAATCCCAAGTAGAAACATGTTATTTTGAAATTCTTTCCTGCAGAACCCTAACCTCCCCTTTCTGTTTTGCACAAAGGCGCACTCTGACGTTGCTTGTTTCCTGTGGCATTTTCATAGTTCAACCCAGAGCGGTAGAGTTAAGAAGGCACAGGGGCACTATTGGGTTCACCTCTTTCCTTCTCTTGTGCTTTTTCCATTGGTTTAGGTGTTGTTAGAACTCAGAGGGTAGCTCACACACATCTCCTTTATCCACATTTCATACCTCAGCGAGAACTAGTTCTCAGATGGGTCCTTACAGAGATCAGAACTCCGAGGAATGGGACCCAGGACAGGTAAGAGTTTAGGGGCCAAGGGAAGGGCTGCAGCGTGGGGGCATGGTGCCCGACGGGAGGGGGGGTGGGCACTGGCGCTCTGGTAACTGATGCTGCCAGGAACAGTCGCCATGCCTTTGACCTAGCCTTGGAGTTTCAGGCAATCCTGGTTGTTGCAGGGGGCAGTGGCCTCTCACTTGCAAGGGTTGGCAACATACGCAGCCGCCGCCTCTCGGCCTTCTGCCTCCTGGTGAGGAGTGATGGCTTCCGGAGATAACTGGTTCTCCTTATAAGTTGAAAATTCAAATCATAGAGATCTCAGAACTATCCTCTGCTGTTAACGATGGCGAGGAACTATTCTCCCTGACCAAGCATAAGGGGCATCCCTTCTCTGTTTCTCCACTCTGCAGACAGCTGCAGCGCGACTTTCCCAGGGCCCTGATTTTCAGCACCGATGACTTTTTCTTCAGGGAAGATGGCACCTATGAGTTCAACCCTGACTTCTTGGAGGAAGCTCATGAGTGGAACCAGAAAAGAGGTAACAAATTCCTTTCCAAACTCCCAGGAAACCCTTTAGGCATGCAGAATGTAGCAGCTTCTAAATGAGTACACCTCATGGAAGGAGCTTTCACCAAACGCTCTGCCATTTCTCTACCCAAGCTGAATGGCACGCTTAACCTCTGTAGATTCCAGCAAAAGGAAACGCCCTGATAATGGTGCTGCACTTAGCATGTCACCGTGTGAGGGCCTCCTGTGCTCTGTCTGCTGATGCTGCGTGTTGCTCACTGCTCTGTTGCCTTGTGTTACAGCAAGGAAAGCGATGAGGAATGGCATTTCCCCCGTTATTATTGACAACACCAACCTGCACGCCTGGGAGATGAAGCCCTATGCAGTCATGGTAGGGAGAAGTGCGATTCTGAATTTTCAGTTATGGATGACTTTGTAGAAAGCTGAAATCTGTGTTCACTCCTTTTTTTTTTCTTCTTCTTCTGGTCTTCTATGATTTCCCATTCAGCTAATGGTAGTTCTCGCAGGGAGCGGGTAAAATTGTTTTGGGGTTTCTCTGCTGTTGAGTTGCTAAGTGGCCGCCCTACCTCTGAGGGTCCTCCATAAAGAACAGGAATTTGTCTGAGCCCTCGATAGACTTTTTCCCTTCTCTTTCTCCTTCCTTCCCTTCCTTCCTGTTTTTGAGACGGGGCCTCACTATGTAGTCCTGGCTGAACCAGAACTCACTGTGTAGACCAGGCTGGCCTCTAACTTATAGAGATCTGCCTGCCTCTGCCTCCCTCCTTGCTAGCTCTTCAGCCTTGGCTACTTTCTGTTGAGGAGAGCATCCACTGACACCTGTAGGGACACACAGGCTAGAGACCACACTAGCAGGAGCGCGAGTCCTAGTGAGTCAGGTCTCCCTGCTGCAGGCTGTGGGTTTCAGCACTTGTACCGAGAGTTCCAGGGCCACGGGATTTCTTGTCTATAAATAGACTTGGGACTGACAGTGTTACCCTATGAGGGCAGTTAATAGAAGCATCAACTCATAACTCAGCTCCACTCTAATCTTTTCTGTTTGTATCTCATGCTAACACAGTTTCCACAAACAGCAGAGCAGGGGGCAGGCAGCCTCTACAGTTACACATGGCCCCACATTAATGAAAATTAACATAGAGACAGGTGCGCTTCTGTCTACTGATGCTTTCCTGTCAGTCCGACTCAGGCCCAGGGTGTAAAACCTGGATGAATATAAATACCGTATTTCAGTTCACACTCAAGAGCACAAAGAGCTGCTGCACACAGGCACAGCCTGAACGAGCCAGCTTTAAGGAGCATCTGGCAGTGGCTTCCAGGAAGTCACTGCACTTCTCAGTTTTGGATATTAGCCACCCAAAGCTGTTAATGAGACCCAATCAATTAGCTGTTCTTAAGACATGGTGGTTGGATTCTTTCCTGCCTACCCAAAGGAAGAAGAGGAAATGTAACTATTTGATGCATTCATTAGTTGTTGAATAACCGTCTTCCATACTCGTGGAGTTCAGCGGGCTGCCCTGGTGGATGCATTCATGACTGGCTCAGTGGTACTGCAAGTACCACTTCCGTGTGGCAAGGACATTCAGAGTTCTGTCGGCTAGTCTGACTTGTGCAATGCTTATGGCGTCCCCCCCCCCTTGCCCGGTGTAGCAGCACCCCAGAGCTTACGCATGCTGCCTCCTTATGAGGAAACCCCTCAGCTTGGCTCATTTAACCTGGTTTTGTTACACCTTGGGCACTCGTGGTAAGAGAAGGCTGAAGGAAGCGGGATGTTTATCTGTTTCCAGGAGAGCCTGACTAATTTTCTAAACTCACAGAAATGGGGCCCAGGGCATTATTGGGGCAAGCACTGCAGAGCAGGGAGAGCTGTGTTTGCTGGAAACATTTTGTAAAATCTTTATTTCATAAGCTATGAAATTTCATAAGCACTCTCAGTTACACACCAGGGTGGAGGAGGCAGAGCCATGATGCTCATGGAGGCGGCTTTAGGGATTCTCGCGGTTTGTGGTCACACCTGTGCTGGGGACACTTCATCATGAGTTTAGTGATGTGTCTCAAGGATGTTCAGATTCATAGTAGACAAAAGTGATCATGTTTGCGCTGGGACACCCATGACACAACGTGAGTGACTAGGTATGGGGATGAAATATAGTAGACAGATCCAGGGCCTGGATGACTCATGAGACAGAGGCAGGGGGTGGGTGTGGGGTGGGGTTTGGACAAGACTAGTGAGTGTGAAATGGAACGTGAGCACCCACAAGCATACATGCCATGTATTCAATGTCTTATGTACTTTTGAAAAAATCAGGCACTTGAGAATAACTATGAAGTTATATTCCGAGAACCCGACACGCGCTGGAAATTCAACGTTCAAGAGTTAGCAAGGTACCTCTTTGTTTTCCTAGTTCCTCATTCTGTATCCTGCCATTTTCAGGTGTTTCAGACTAAACACCTGCTGGAATTTCAGGCTGGAAATGGACTGTAGTTTTCAGGCCAGAAATGGTAATTCTGGGAAATTGATACCTTTGGAACTATTAATGTGAAGACCTTTGTTTTGAGCCAGATGCCTAATACGATGCTAAATGCTAATCCTTGGCTTGGACTTGGCCCTCTAGAAGGACTCACTCAACCCTGCGCTCAGTTGCTTCCTCACTAATGAGCATTAAAGCACTTCCTCCTCGTGGGGCGCACGCGTCAGCCAGGCTTCTGCGTTAGGCTAAAGTGGCAGAATGTGGCGCATCCCTGGTGCTTTGGTACACACAGCAACACATGTCCAACAGTACTAACTTGGTTTTAACGCATGCCTTCTGATAACTGCCCTCTGTGTGACCTGACGCCAGTGACCCAGGAAAAGCAGAACATTGCCCAAGGAGTCTGTGGTCGTCCCCGTGACTGCCTGGTTGTTAAATCTGACAGGGTTCATGCACTCTACTGTGTAACTGAATCTTGGCAATTGAATTTCTAACTACGTCTCCACCCGGCATTTGTGCCCTCCAGAACGTAAGATTGCTTCAGTAGGCATCATTTAATGGTTTCGGAGACCAGCTGATCCAAACTGATGGTAGATATATGCATGTCATCAACAGGCAAGTCGCTAAACACATGAGTTACATCTTACGCTGTTTGTTCATAGTCAACGTCAGCAGAAACACAGGATTTTAATGGTAGCCCTAGGCTTGTTTTGGGGTGTGCATGAGGACCAGGAGTAGAGCTGGAGATGCACCTCAACAATACGACACATGCTTTCACCAGGTACCCTGAGGCAGAGCAGCCACGCAACACAGAATATGTGTGTGTAGTGTAACTTACTTGTTTTGAGAGCCTACCTTACTTAACTAAATAGCTGTGCATCTTTTTTTCTTCTTCTGTGTAGAAGAAATATCCATGGCGTCCCAAGAGAAAAAATACACAGAATGAAAGAACGGTACGAACACAATGTTACCTTTCACAGTGTCCTTCACGCAGAGAAGCCAAGCAGAGCCAACAGGAGCCAAGACAGGAACGGCATGCCGCCCAGTGGCCCTGGGTACTGGAGTGCCTACACAGAGCTGCCCAACCGAAGGGCTCATGGCGGCTTCTCCAACGGGAGCTACAGAAGGGGCGGCTGTCACCACGGATACTAGCGGTCTGTGCACAGTCACTGCAGAATTTTCCTAGACAGAGTTTCTACTTCAATTTTTGGTATTTTATTCTTTGTTCAGCTTTAGCCAGAGCTCTAATTCCAGTGTAAATAGCCAAGCCCAGAAGTTTCTGAACAGAGGTCACTATACTCGTTACCTCCAACAAGCAGTGTGAAGAGCGCCCATACGCATGGTCTGACGCTGGGGGTCTGCTGAGGACTCGAGAGTCTTTCTCTAGGGAAAGAATTGATTTGAAACGGAAATCCAGGATTATCAATCAGTTGCAGAGTCGTGAATAAGCAAGGTGTTACTAGTCCATCTCTATAGGCTACAGTACCACTGTCTGACAAATCCACCTCTCCGAAGAGCTGCAGAGGTGAGGGAGGCCGAGGCAGAAGTGGCTTAGTACCACCCCTGCTCCAGTGCTCGGCTCCCAGAGGCCTAACGCCCAGGAGGGAGCGCTGCCCTTCAAGGTGGGGTTAGGAGGGCTGTTCCTTACTTTAGTGATATGTGCCTGTTACTGGGACCACTAGTCGGACCAAGCACTTGGCAGTCAGCAGGGCAGACCCCTTCCTCCGGCTTTTAGTCAACAGTGTAAATAAACCTGCTTTCGCAAAACACCAGTTTTTAGGAAGAATCAAGCGATTTCTAAAATGATACCTGTATTGTGTAGTTAGTTAGCAACCCGATGTTTAGGAGCGCAGAGCAATGAAGCAGCGGGGTAGACAACCAGCAGGTCACACCAGGAATGAGCCATGCTCGCTGAGATGCCAGTAGGCGTTCCATGTGGTGTTGAGACAGGGGGCTGTGGAACGCCCCTCATACCAATTTTGAATTTATGAGTCCAAATTAAATCCCAGCAGGCTGGAATCAGACTCATTGGTACGAGACTGTGACAAGACCATGTAGGATATATGCTCTATTTATTTTTGGCCAACAGCTTCTTTCTAATGTTTTGTGAAATATTATTTTAAATGTCTTATATAATGGTGCTTTTATGGTTATTAAAATTGTATATGGTATTGAATTTATATTGGATTTTCCACTGAATTTATTTTTGGTTTAACAATGAATGATTTACCTAAACCCACGGATTTCAATCATAAAATAAGCTTCGCATGTATTATCAGCTCACTCATGAATCATCATTGATAACTAGGAGGAATGAAGTCCGCACATTAGAAGGCCTACCTGCCAGTCCATTACCAACACTGCTGACATCCACTTGACACTGGCACCACAACAGCAACACAGATCCTTAACATTTTCAAGATTGGTGTCCTAGGAATAACAGAAAGCCCAGCTGACGAGCACACTAGTATACTGGGGTGGCTCTGCCATTCTAACTGTGCTGGACCTAATGCTTGGGCATCACACACAGAAGTCCTGTAGCAAGTCACTTAGGGTCCTACCTGCCAGGCCCAGGTAAACGCTGGTCTCACTGCCTGCACGCTGCCTGCAGAATGACTGTGGTGTGGACGGCTTCGTGCAGCTAGGCTGGCAGAGGGGAGAAGTGTCAGAGCCGAAATGCAATTTCCTTCCCTTGGTTCCACACGTGCACCCAAAGGGACAGACTTATGTCCCCTGGTGTGGCCAGCTGATGGCCACAGTAAATGGCTTTAGACTTCGGGCACAGCTCTCAAAAGCTTCCAGCCCAACTATGTCTCTGTTTTCTCCTAACTGGAAATGCCAAAGCAATTGGTTTGGAAGCATAAAACAACTATTAAACAGCACCAACCTTATCCCAAAAACCAACTGATTAAATGCCACCAAGTTTATCCCAAAAACCAACAGATTAAATGCCACTAAGCTTATGCTACTTGAAAGTAATCCTTACTTTTCCTTTCATCCCCTCTGGCTTCTGACTTCTGGGCAGTCAGAACTGCCTTGCGTTACTGTCTCTCGGCTTGCACCATCCATAGAGCTAGTAGAGTGCTCTGTAACCCAAGGGCTCTCACTGAGAATAAACACCGCCAACTGCTTTTGCCACTCATCCCGGCTCATGCAGCGCACGCTGGCTTTAATCACTGCCTCTTTTAAGCAGGGAAATATGCACACGTACTGAAGCGCCATGCTTTGCTCATGCAGCGTGGATGTTTGTGGTCTGTGTAAAAGCTGTCTGTACTAGCTGTCTGTACCAGGTGGCCTGAGAGAGAAGAGAAAGGGTACTCGCATTTTTAATAGGATCAACAAAAAAAAAAAAAAAAAAAAAAAAAAAAGGAGGCTCAATTTCAGCTGGGTGATGGTGGTGCACCCCTGTAATCCTAGCACTCCAGAGGTAGAGGCAGGTAGATTTCTGTGAGTTCGAGG
Source organism: Acomys percivali (assembly GCA_907169655.1). Classification (NCBI taxonomy): domain Eukaryota; kingdom Metazoa; phylum Chordata; class Mammalia; order Rodentia; family Muridae; genus Acomys; species Acomys percivali. The sequence goes on from OU015754.1 coordinate 998,765, forward strand.
TTAACCTGATCTACAGAGTGAGTTCCAGGACAGCCAGGGCTATACAGAGAACCACTATCTCAAAGAATAAAAAAAGAAGGAGGGTGGTGGTGATGCTGGAGAGATGGCTCAGCACGCTGTCTGCTCTCCCAGAGGTCCGGAGTTCAATTCCCAGCAACCACATGGTGGCTCACAGCCATCTCTAAAGTGATCTGACACCCCCTTCTGGTGAGCAGGTGTACATGCAGATAGAGCACTCATCTACACAAAATAAATAAATAATTTTTTTTTAAAGGTTAAATTTTATAAATAGCGTTAACTCCTGTTATGTAAGACTCCTTTACTCTGCTGTAGGTTGGGCCTCCAGGACAGCGATTAGGACAGGAAGACTAAATTATGTAAGGGGCAAACTTAGATCAGTGAGAGTAGGAACACTTTATGGCCGAAGCTCAGTGAGAGTGTCTGCGCATCGGGGAGGCACCTGCTGTGTAGTGAAGGGTGACCTGGACTCCCCACAGCCTCTTTGCCGCCCACGTGCTGGGATGACAGGTGTGCGCCATTATGCCTTCCTGGGTTTCTAGCTGGAACAGTTTGAGATCACACTGGAACCATACATAGAAAAGAGTGACTTTGAAGGTTCCCATAGCTGACAAGGATGAACAACTGGCCAGAAGTAAACACCACTGTCCTGTCAGGACAGAACTCTAGCAGAACCAACCATTCCCGAAAGATCACTGTTTCATAGGAGCTACCTATAGAAAACCTTCAGAAACAGGAAGTGAGCTACAACAGACTGTGTAGTTAAAGTAAGTGGACTTAGAGACCGTACGTCAGTTAGCCAGGGACACAGACTAAAAGCAGGGCTGTGTTTATTTTACATAAAATAATGCTTCTAGTGAACAAGGGTACTCATAAAGACGTAAAGGTTTTTAAATTAGCTAGTAGACAGCCAGCTTTAAATGTCCGAGTAGCTACAGCAAGGCAGAAGCAGGCAGAGCATGTCTTGTCACAGTAGCACTCACGTGTAGTTTGGAACTATACACACCCTACAAGCTGGGAGGCTGATTTCCATCACTGTCCCTGTACCTCTGCCACCCCTGAGGCAGATTCCTTCCCAGGTCTGGGTCCTACAAGCTGCTCTGGCCTCTGTGCCGGCTGGGGGTTCTTTTGGCCTGCTGAGTCAGGCGCAAGGGCCTGGGTGGTGAGCAAGGCGAGCTCTTCATCAGCTACAGAATCATGTTCCAGGAGAGAAATGCCACTGGCCTCCTGAAATGGCGTCCTCCCCTGAGGGGACCTGGGCTCTTTTTTTTTCATAGGCGCTGCATGTTTGGTTCCACAGCTCCGTGGCGGCTGGAACGCCTTCTGTGCAGCTGGAGAGACGAAGGCAGAGATGGGGCTGACTGGGGGCGGCAAGGGCAGCCGGCTCAGGAAGTCCAAGGCTCTTCTTTTTCTGCACGTTCTTGGGTCTTCCATCTCTCTCTCCCCATTACAAGACTTTGATGCCACCTGGGCTGACCGAGCCAGGGGCGTGGACTTCCCTTTCGGTGTGCAATGTGGTAAAGGACTTTGAAATGTTTGCTCACTAGCAGGTGAGAACCTCTAACAAAACATAAGAAAGGGAGCCTGTCATAGTGTGTACTTGTATATAAACAAAATACAAATTAACCTTTTATTAAAATATACTTAACACACCCAACAGGACACACATTCACATAGGCAGACGACGTCAGGGACATTCCTGCAGTTATTCCTATCTCACAGGGGGTAGTTTTGCACAAGAGGATATAAAAATGACCAGAAAAGGAAAAGATCCTAATACAAGTTAACTAACAAAAACAAACAAACAAACCACACAGCATCATTCATGCCGTAAATCTCTAAAGGCGTTACAAAGCCAAAGATGATAGGCTTTTCAAAGCCATCTTAAAGAGGAATGCATACTGCTTGACAACTACAATTGCATCTTCTTCTGAACCTTTACTTATTTTGTATGTACATGTTACGCATGTGCATGTGTGTATGTGTGCATGCAAGCACTCACATGCTACAGCATACCTATGGAGGGCAGAGGACTATCTGTGGGAGTTGGTTCTTACTTCCTGCAGACAGACCAAAACCATCAAACTCAGTGACCAGCACCTTCCACACTGAGGGCGGCTGACCCTGCCTGGAGTTTCAGC
>OU015754.1:1000933-1044401 GCA_907169655.1 Acomys percivali
GAGGGCGGCTGACCCTGCCTGGAGTTTCAGCACCTTCCACACTGAGGTGCGGCTGACCCTGCCTGGAGTTCCAACACCAGCGAGCCCCAGCGATGCGCACCTACTGTGCAGCAGTGGAACAGCTGTGGGCAGCTCGTCTAGCACCGAGGAGCAGGCCAAGGGCGTCTCAACCACATGTACGTGGGATGCCAACAGTGTAGTTTACTCCCAGACTTTACATGCCTACTTCAACAAGATACAATCTCCACACAGCTATATCGACAGCAGCCACAGCACAGGGTTCACAGGCTACATGCAGTTTAGTTCCACCTCATGCATGCTAGAACACGCCAAACACCCCTTACCGCCAAAGGTGACTCCTCAAAGTGGTACTAACTTACCTGACCTCCTGTAGCAAGGAGATCTGAGGCAGGGCAAGTGGGGGCCGGGTGAGGCTCCCGGGTGGGGTCTTTACTCGGGGTGCACCATTTGGGGCTGTCTCCTTTAAGCAGATGCATAAGCTTCTTTTCAGCCTCCTTGTAAAATATATTTATATTCTAAGGGAATAAATTGGAAAAGCACTGTCCTGAGTTGCTAACTTATACATCTATGTTCTTAGGAAGTATTTTCTTTCAGATACAAAACCTTCAGAACAGGAGAACAAGATATACGTGTGTGTTTGTTTGCTCTTTAGCTAGAGTCTTGCTATGTTATACAGCCCAGCTGGCCTGGTGCTCACTGTGTAGCCGAAGCCGGCACTGAAGTTCTGAAATTGCAGGCATGTGTCACCACGCCTGGTGAGACACTCAAAATTGGACAGCAACTGTCAAGCACACAGATATAAAACCAACTCCCAGCAGCGGGGTGCGGAGCGGGGAGGGCAGTGGGTGGGAAGGAGCACGCATGCCCACATGTGCAAACCCTGGGCTGAAGGCACTCTCCAGGCACCCGCTGCTCCGACTCCTGATCTCACCTCAATAGCACACTTCATTTGGCCCACTCGCTCCTGAAAGTGGGCCTCCTTTGGATTGGCAGAAAATACGGAAAGATTCCCAGCAAATAAAGTCGGCACTCCTGATGTGGATTCTGGGTGCCACTGGAGGTTGCTCGCTGCAATTAGCACACGTGGCTTTATGTCTTCATTAAGGTCTATCCCAGACTTTACCACTAATAGATTAAGGCATTCGTCTGACAGGTAGACCAAAGGAACAAGACCTAGAATGAAAAAGTCAGTGATCATTAGCTTTACAGCTGCTAAGACATTTGTTTTGTCCTAGTAGACACCCCCCCCCCAACTTTAGATAAAACACAGGATTTCTAGAATGACCTGTTGTCTAAAGTGTTAAAATTTCAATGCCAAACATTGTGAAGCCACAGGGTGGCATATACACTGACAGACTGCTGGTGGGAGAGTACATCTGATGCAACCTTCTGGAGGAAACAATTGGCATTGCCCAGCACAGCACTGTATATCTTACCTTTCTACACAGTGGTATTTTTTCTCGCACTGCACTCTGAAGCTGATGCCCAGTAATAGTAAAATACATGTGAGCAAGGGTCTTGATAGCAACTGCACCAGGGCCACTTACTGTAGTGCTGTCTGCAGTTATGAAATGCTGGAGGCAACCCTCATCAGCTCTCACCTGGGAGGAGCTGTGTCACACGCACACAATGGTTTCCTAGGCAGTTGTGAAAAAAAGGAGGGCGATCCCACCACAAAGACGAGGTGTCACCCTGAATAGCAGGAGAGACAGAGAGAACGCATACATGTATTTACTACTGTAAGCCACGCGGTGAGGAAGGCTGAAGAGGAAGCCAAACAGGCAAGGCCTGGAGGGGCCAAGGAGGAGACTCAGGGTGGAGTAGCTCAGGATGGACAGACACGTCTCTAAGTGACTCTTACAATCAGTAACAGACCTCGATTTTGTGTTTGTTGCTTGCATTTTTTTTTTTTTTTTTTGAGACAGGGTTTCTCTCCTTAGCCCAGGCTGGCCTCGAACTCACAGAGATCCACCTGCCTCTGCCTCCCCAGTGCTGGGATTAAAGGTATGCACTACCAATTCTGGCTTCAGACCTAGTTTAACCATCCACTTCCCACTAAAAAGGAACCAGAGTTGATTCAAGAACATAGATGAACCAGCAGCATCTTGTGTTGCCTAAGAACACGGAAGCGTTCAGAAAGTGGAGGGGGCTTATTGAGAGCTATGACTGGCCTGGACCTGCGCAGCCCTGGGATGCACCGAGGCCAGGCTCTCCTCTCCTTTTTACTAAGCACTTGTGGCTATCTGCTGCTGCCTATGGCACATCTCATCAGAGCGTCTGGATCCCAGGTGTCATGTGGACTGCCCAGTGTCAGTCTCCACTCTTACCTTCTTCAGCACACATGGCGCCTTTGTGTGCTAGTAGTGCTTTCATCTGAAACTATTCCCTCGATCATGAGTCTAACAACTGCTCTCTTCTCCTTGCCCTTGAACAAGATGCTCATGATGTGGCCACACCCCCACCTCTATTCCTCGGCTCCCCTTTACTACTCAGCCAGCTACCCCCTCTCCGCGAGCCAAACCCAGCCTCCAAGTCTTGGTCCTCTCCCCACAGCAGTGTGTCAGCACACTGCCTCAGGCCCTCCTCTGCTTTGACAGCTTCCTTTCCATTGCCCCATTCCTGAACACCCAAGTATTCTTCTGGTCCACTCAGCGTGCTCTCACTCAGTGTCGTGGCTTTGATTCCCTCTGGTGTCATTGCAACCTGTACCTTGGGCTCTGCCCGCTGGTCTGAGTGGACGTCTGTAAGCACAGCTGTCGAGCCACCTCATCCTCTCAAACACTTCCCATGAAGCAGGGACAGCACTTGCCGTCCATGCTCCCTGTGCATTGTCTTTAAGCCTTCCATAGCTTTGGACACCGCACGCTGTCCCTCCACCTTCTGAGTGTAACCAGAGGCAGTGTGCCGCTCACCATGCCGTGCCTTCTGTCTCCCTCATCATCCTCTCCTGCCTAGATGCTAATCATGGCCTCCTACTGGAGTCCCTGTTTGTAGTCACACCTTCTGTCCTGTATTTTCAATGTAATAGCTCAAGTGATGTGTGACCTCTGCACACTTGCCATACACAGTAATCAATACAAAATTTAAAGTATATCCAAGCCCCCATCCAACCTGGCTCTCCCCTGCCTCTCCCCATTCTCCACCAAAGCTTACAAGGCTTGGTCCAACACAAAGGTCAGTGAAGTCTCTTCTGAACCCTGCCTTAGCTCCCTGTGCCCACACTGTCCTTTCTGTCTGACTTCCCTTTGTTTGTACCTTCCTCCTCCTCCTACCACAGTGCTCCTGGGAGGGAATTCTTATCTGCTGTGTACCTGGTGTGTAACAATTACTCAATAAATACTTATGGAATACACAAATAAGGCACCCACCTTCTACGACAGGCAGTAGGAACAACATGGCAATGTGGCTGGTTAACACAATAGGGGAGGAAGCAAGCACAGTGCAAACCACAACACGACCCGTGAGGAAAACCCCCTACAGAACAAGAAAATCCCTAAAATTGTCACAAGTGACTCTGCTATGAAACTTCAGAACAGTCAGTTCAAAGCCCTCTGGGCTGGAGACAACAAACACATCTGTAAGATGGACCAAGAAAGACACCGACGTAGATCACCATGGCGGGACAGAGTCATGCGTTAGAAATGACAAAGTCCATAGTGTCTGCAGGAAGCACAATTAAAGACATAAAGGATGCCTATGAGCATGGTGGATAAAGACAGGAAACACAATAAAAAACAACAAACAAAAGCAGAAATAAATGTGCTGTCACACGAGTGGTGAGGCTCCTCACAAAGGGAAAAGCAGGCACAAAGACACAAAAAGCACTGCGCGTGAAGCTGGCGTCACAGCTGGAGAAACGCTTCTGTTAGGGCACTTGCTAGGACCACGCCTGCCTCCTGGCCAGCGCAGAACAAAACAAAACAAAACAAAACACCAATACAACAGAGAAGGGAGGGATGGAAAGACCGTGACAGCAAAGCTGGCAATCAAGGAACTCATCCCACGTTGGAGAGAGCCTGCCGTACATCACTCAGTGCTTTAGGAGTGGGAGACAGCATCCTGCCCTTACAGCACTGCACCCCGCAAGGGGGATGGGCGTGTGGGGTGCACTGTCGGTGCTGAGGGGTGCCAAGGAGAGAAGGGGAGCTAAAGGGAGAGCGCTGGTTTGGGAGAGGTGCACACACTGTTCCTCTTAGGAAGGCCTCTTACAAGGCTACATCTGGCCAGCAACTGGAAGGCACAAAAGCCACCAAGGCTGTCTATGGGAACAGTGACAGCAAGGACATGTCATGTAGCTGAAGTGCACGGAGAAAGCCAGGAGCTAAGGCTAAGGCATCTGGATGTAATAAATAATCAAGAATTGGAAGGCTTGTGCCTGCACGGGGTCTCAGCTGGACTTTGACATCTGCGCAGCACTTGGGTAGAGAAGGAAATAGCTCTGTAGATAAGACTCACAATAAAACAGGGTAGGACAGAGATTAGTGATAGAGTATCTGCCTAGCATTGGGAGCCCTAAGCTTGACCCCCAGAACTATAAAATAAAACTAATAAATAAATAAATAACATATAAATACAAAACAGAGACGAATCCAGCTGAGATGTTGGAGAATATTAAAAGCTGAAGAGATCAGAGGTTGCAATGTTCCACTGACGGGGCACATTATAATATTTGATCATAGTTACTGAAAAATCACTCTACAAAGTTAAAAAGCACATAATAGAATATAATTTGTTGGTGCGGGGTGCCTGTGATCCCAACATTGAGGAGGCAGAGGCAGGAGGATCGCTGTGAATGCGAGGCCAGCCTGCTCTACAGAGCAAGTTCCAGGCCAGCCAAGGCTGCACAGAGAAGCCCTGTCTCAGAAAACCAAATAAATAAATAAATAAACAAACAAACAAAATGTTAAGAAAAGAAAGAAAACAGGCTAAAGGCCAACAGGATGGCTCTGTGGGGAAAGGTGCTGGTCACCAAGCCTGATATCCTGAGTTTGATCTCTGGGCCCCATGGAAGAAGCGAACTGACTCCTATGGGTTGTCCTCTGACTTCCACATACATGCTGGCACACCTACACATATCCAGAAAAACACACACGGTCAACACACAGATGACTTCCACATCACTACTTAGCACATTTATCAGTGAAGCTCCACTAGTTATTAGTTTAAAAGCTTAAAAGGAAGCCAGGCGTGGTGGCGCGCACCTTTAATCCCAGCACTCGGGAGGCAGAGGCAGGCGGATCTGTGAGTTCGAGATCAGCCTGGTCTACAGAGCGAGCCCAGGACAGCCAGAGCTGTTCCACAGAGAAACCCTGTCTTGGAAAAAACCATTAAAAAAGAAGGCAATGTTTTTCAAGAGAACCAAAAAGAAAAAAGAAAAAAAGAAAAAAAAAAAAAAAAAAGCCGCACTCAACGCACTGTACATTACCTATGGGTTTCACAACAGAAACTACAACTCCTACAATGTCCACTTCCAAACACGGAGGCCGAAAGGCTGGGTCTGACAGTCTGTGGAAGAGAAGGGGCTCCCGTGGCTGGTAAGCCTGGGATAAAGTTTCACTGGAAGCCTGCAGGAAGCAGAGCGAATAGTGAGCATGGCGCGACTCCAGGAGGAACTGTTATTTGTCAAAGTGGAAAATACGCGAGGACAGGCTCAGACCGGCAGCTGCTGATACTGCGTTCTCTTTGTGGCGGTCAACTGGATGCCGGGCCGTTCAAATTTACTTTTAGATTTTGACACTGCAAGATGATAGATCCTGTATCTCTTTCCTTCTGCTAGCAGGGAGGATAAGTCTGGTGATGGACGCCATATACTCAGCAGAGCTGTTCAGATAAAGAGGAGGAGGACATGATAGGCACACTGGTGACCACTGACTGAAACGTGGCAACAATGAAGACCCAAGGGCCCCCTCCCACTTTGTTCATTTGATTTACATGAACTCTACATTTTGCCACTTGTAAGGTCACTTTTTAAGTTCACACCAACCTGATTTTTCTTTTTTCTTGCAGCTTGTAACACGCAGCCTCCACACAGTTGTAACATCCCTCGATAAACCCTCTTCCTGCTCGGCGGACTCCAAGGCCTTCCGGAACTCTGACTGGATCTGTGCTTGTTTCTTCTCGTTAAGCATTTGTCTGTGGGTGCTCAAGGCTCTTCGCTGCTCTTCGCTCAAACAACCCTGTGGGCATACCAAACACTGGAACAAACAGCAGCAGTCCTGCCATCCCACAGAGCAGACCCACCTCAGGGTGCGTATCATGACTCCTGCCATTACCGTGCTAACCCGAGCCAGCACACCCACACCCCAGGTGGCTGGCATGACGGACACTACCTGAGCACGGACACTCGCTCCTCACAGGCAGACCATGCTTTGTGTGCACTTCTTGTTTCCCTGCTGCAGCTGCTGAGGCCAGAATCAGTGACCACACGGCCAAGGAAGGCCATGTTTCTATCCTTACCTCCTGTGTAATAAACTTAATAACTTATTAAAAATTTATCGTAGCCAGGTGTGCCTGTGATCCCAGCACTCTGGACATAGAGGCAGGCAGATCTCTGTAAGCTGGAGGCCAGCATGGTCTACAAAGAGTTTCTAGGACAACCTTGGCTACATAGAAAAGCCTTGTCTTGAAAAACCAAAAATGGGGCTGGAGAAATGGCTCAGAGGTTAAGAGCACTGTCTGTTCTTCCAAAGGTCCTGAGTTTAATTCCCAGCAACCACATGGTGGTTGGTTCACTGCCATCTATGAGTTCTGGTGCCCTCTTCTGGCATGCAGGCAGAACACTGTATACATAATAAATAAATAAATCTTTAAAAGAAGAAAAGAAAAACCAAAAATGAAGCTGGGCGTGGTAGTATATGCCTTTAATCCCAGTACGTGGGAGGCAGAGGCAGGGGAATTTAGGTGAGTTTGAGGCCAGCCTGGTCTACAAAGCGAGTCCAGAACAGCCAAGGCTACACAGAGAAACATTGTCTCAAAAAACCAAGCAACCAAACAACCAAACAACAACAACAACAACAACAACAACAAAAAGAAAAAACAAATATGAGAAAAATAATAATTTAATGTAATAATTCCTCTTTGCAACAGCAGATGTAAGTTTGTCAGAAGTTTTTTGTATATTTGTCTGTTTATTTTATGTGTGCATGTGGAACTGCACAGGTAGCTGTGAGCTGCCCAACACAGATACTGGGAAATTCTGCAAGATCTCTGAGCATCTTAACTGCTAAGCCATCTCTGCAGACAGAATTGTGCTGTGTCTCCAGGCATACAACTTGCCATCCTGTTGCTCAGTCCCTAGAGTGCTTGGAACACAGGTATGTGTTAAAGAGCAAGCTTTGCCCACATTAAAAAAAAAAAAAAAAAAATTATAGTAGCTGGGTGTAGTGGTACATGCCTTTAATCCCAGCATTCAGGAGACAAAGACAGGCGGATCTCTGTGAGTTCAAGGCCAGCCTGGTCTAGAGTGAGTTCCAGAACAGTCAGGGCTACAGAGGGAAATCCTGTCTCATAAAACAAAAACAAACAAACAAAAATTATAGTATTTGTGTTGTGTGTGTGTGTGGAAGCCAGAAGAAAACTGGAAGGAGCTGGCTCTCTGCTTCTGCTGGTTGGGCCCAGGGATTGGACTCAGGCTGTTAGGAGGAGCCTTTACCCATGAGCCTCCTCTCGGGTCTTTTGCCTACACTATGTTTATATAATATATGAAACTCATAAACTTTCATTCTCTACTTGACACAGAATTAATAGCTCGCCACAGAAGTCACCCTTCTGAAAGATGTAGCATTTCAGCATGGGCTTGCTATCATGGCCAGCAGGAGGATGACGTCCCACGGGGCTGAGGACTGATGCCTGTCACCTGGCTCCTCCTCACCTCCAGGTGATCTGGATCTGAAGCATTCTGCACTGCTGCATAGAGCTCTGCGCCATCCTGTAGAGCGCAGACCTGCTGCCTTGTGAGTGCTCGGGACAGCCCACGCTGCTGAGCTGCGTCTTCTGTGGAGGGAAGGAAGCATCACTGATCAGCTAGACCCCAACTGTCGGAGTGACAGCCATGAAGTCGGTCAGATGAGCCGTAGAGCGCAGTAACTAAAATGGCACTCATCACTAAGCCTAACAGCCGGGCCCGACCCCTGGCACTCACGACGTGGGAGTCAACTCCGCAAGTTGTCCCTGACCTCTGTACACGTGCACACACAGTCAATGAATGAATGAAATAAGAAAATGTTAAAAACAAAACCCAACTATCTGCTAAAAAGTGTCTTTAAAAGAAAAAAAAAAAAAGGAATCAAAAGAAAGAAACTGGTGCAGTCAGAGTTAAAACACCATACACAGGGTTTTTGTAATTAGCTACATTTGTATCTTGTAACTTAAACAACTTATTTCTCATACTGATCCACTTACTCATGAAGATGATGTCATCTGGTGGCAGTGGACAGTGGACAGTGGAAGTCCAATCTATGTTGTTTTTTTATTTTTCTTTTTTTTTCCCCTCCCTCCTTCCCCTCAATCTATGTTGTAAAAGTTTGTTTTTGAGTATGTGCTTGTGTGTGTGTGTGTGAAGGCATGACACTTGCATGGGTGCCATGGGATCCCTGGATGTAGGGGGATCTTAGCTGCTGACTCATCTCTCCAACCCCCTAGATAGACATTTATCTATGACACCTGCGGAAAAACTGAGGAAATACATGAAAACAAAATCTTTAGTAATACAAAGGCAGTTGAGAAGAGGGTTACGCCATCTATGCGTTAAGATGATGATCTGACCATCAAGGTCGATGTGTGGGAGGAAGTTCTAGTCCTCAGAAACTCGCACCCTCAAGGACAGGTGCTGGGGCACAGCTGGACCGAGTGCTGGGGAGGGACTGCAGCAGGCCCTGAGGACAGCCCGGCTGACTCCTCCTGAGCACCCTTCTTCTAGCACTGAGGATTCCCCAGATACGCACTCAGCTAATGAGCCCATGCTTGGGGTGTGAGCCTCCATCCCAGCCACTCTGGAGGCTGAGGCGGAGGACCAAAGAGGGAAGGGCAGTCTGAGCTACAGAGTACAAGGCCAGGCCAATCAACGCTGTAAGATCTTGCCTCTACACTGAAAAAAAGAAAGGAAAGAAGAAGGAAGGAAGAAAGGAAGGAAGAGAGGAAGAAAGAAAGCTAGCCAGCACTTCTTTAAGGACTCTGAAAGCCATGGCACCATGCCTATTACCTGTCACTATGTCAGATAATCACCTAAAAGCTCAATGCTCACAGGAGCAATGACAATAGGGTCAGTTCAGTTATCATTTCTGCATATGTGGGGTATTTTAAAAAAATATTTTATTTAATTTTAATTTATGTGCATTGGTGTATGAGGTGTCAGATCGTGGAGTTACAGACAGTTGTGAGCTGTCATGTGGGTGCTGGGAATTGAACCCAGGCCCTCTGGAAGAGTAGGCAGTGCTCTTAACCACTGAGCCATCTCTCCAGCCCCATGTGTGGTATTTTTTAAGTTTATAAAAACCCCCAAAGAGATGCAGAACTTAAAAAGAGTCAACTACGCAATGAGAGCTCCCATAATTGCAGAATACTGTAAGGAATAACAATTTGTAATATGAAGCCCATTTTACCTTCATGGTCTTTAAACTCTGCGCGGACTCTGGTGAACAAGGCCTCTAGTTTCTTCTGCTGGGCCTCTGCAAATCTCAACGCTTCCTTCTCCTCTTCTCTCTCACCACGGAAAATGTACAGCCCAGATGCTGTCTTCTCCACCCACTGACAAGGTATTAAAGACAGGAAGGAACGTTCAGATTCTCTCCAAAGAAAGAGATTACAAGGTAAGTGTCAAAACACAGCATACCTGTAAAGGGTACACTCTCTGAACAACGATGTCCACACAGCCAACGTTGCCTCCATCACTGAATAGTGAGGACAGGGGCAGGGGGAACGGCCTGGGGTCATGAGAGAACCCCAGCTTGCTGTGCCAGCGAGCAGGGCGTGTGCTGTTGGCGGAAATCTGCACAAATGAAAGAGGACGTCAATTTAGAAGTTCAACACAGGGCCGGTGGTGGCGGCAGTGCGTGCCTGTCATCCCAGCACACGGACGGCAGAGGCAGGTGGACTTGGAGGCCAGCCTGGTCTACAGAGCGAGTTCCAGGAGTTCCAGGTCTACACAGGGAAACCCTGTCTCAAAAAAAAAAAAGAAAAAAGTTAAATAAATACTGAATTTTGGTCTACAACTAAAGAGATGGCTCAGCAGGTAAGAAGACTGGCTGTGGGGGCTGGAGAGGTGGCTCAGTGGTTAAGAGTGCCGCCTACTCTTCCAAAGGTCCTGAGTTCAATTCCTGGCAACCACATGGTGGCTCAAAACCATCTATAATGTGATCTGATGCCCTCTTCTGCAGATAATGCACTTATGTACAATAAATAAATAAATCAATCTTAAAAAAAAACAAACAAAAAAAAAAACTGGCTACTCTTGCAGAAGATCTTGGCTCAGTTCCCAGCACCAACACAATGGCTCATAACTCCAATTCCAGGAGACCCAATTCCTGCCTCTGGCCTCTGAGGGAACTGCATGCATATGGTGCACAGGAAGACAAAATACTCATTCTCATAAAGATGATTGATAAAGGCAAAAAAGAGTGAGTAAACAAAAAAGCTGTACAAAAGGGAAATACTACTGTAGGCCTTGTGTAATCTATTGCAGAGCGCATGCCCAACATGTGTGAGATCTGACTCCCCAGCAACACACACGTACTGCACCTACCTGTGCACACAGACACACACACTTCTGCTACAAAGCATCAGTGTTGTTTACATATTTCTAATAGGAAAACCTGTTATGGGGTTGGTAAAGCAGCTGGCCTGTGCGCATGAGGATCTGAGTTTTATCCCCAGAACCACTGGGAAAGCGCCAGGACGGCTGCGCGACTTGTGATCCCAGTGCTGGGAGGAGGGGGCAGGCACAGACTGACTCTGATTAACTGCAACTGCATTTAGCGCGAGGAACATCTGTGCCTCACCTCACCAGCAAAAACCCTTAGAAAACTTGCTTCTTACTTTGCTCATTCACTGTCAAGAAACACTATTCTTTGTGATCACAGTAAATACAACATTTTAAGTAAGTGGCCCAAAGAATATCACGGAGTCATGGGCTGGTTCCTGCCCAGACTGTGCAATCGTTTAACTCACCTTTAGCCTAAGGGAGTCTGGGGCTTCCAGGGGCGCACAGGCATCGGGACAGCCCACCAGCTCTGCCCCGTGGGTAACGATCTTCTGGCCCACACTTAGTCTCCCGCTCTTTACAAGAGCCAGGAGTGGCGGGTCTAGCTGGGCCTTGACAGCATACCAGCCATCTGTGAGTTCGATCGTGTCCACACCACCAGCTTTACTGCCTGAAGTTTCAGATCCACTTGCACTTGGTGAGATGATGTCAGAAACGCAGAGAACAAGTGTCTTTGCAGCTGTATCGTCTCGCTCCAGTATCTTCTTCAGAGCTGATCTGCTGCTGTTGTCAACTTCCACATCGTATCTGAAGATGAAACAGAATGCTTCTAGGTACTGTAGCCCTGAGGTCTGGCTGTAAACAAAGCCACTGAATACTTGCGATGTTAAGTTAGTTCACTGGGCTGAAAACACGACGTGGCAGTTAAGAGAGCTTGTAGCACTAGTGTGAGAAGTGTAGATCCTAGCACAGACATGACAAGCTGGGACTACAGACAAGCAGCAAGCTGAGGAGAAAAACGACCTTTTGCAAATACCTAAGAAATGAAAGAGAACCTGGGTGTGGTGGCGCACACCTTTAATCCCAGCACTCGGGAGGCAGAGGCAGGTGGATCGCTGTGAATTTGAGGCCAGCCTGGTCTACAAAGCGAGTCTAGGACAGCCAGGGCTACACAGAGAAACTCTGTCTCGAAAAACCTAAATAAATAAATAAACCCCCCCCAAAACAAAACCCCAAAAACAAAACAAACAAACAAACAAAACAAAACAAATAGCTCATCAAGCCAGGTATGGTGACACATGCCTCTGAGTTTCAGGCCAGTCTGGTCCAGAGTCAGTTCCAGAACAGCCAGGGCTACAGAGAGAAGCCCTATCTCAACCCCCCCCCTCACCCCCCAAAAAAAAATTTACAAAAAAAAAAAAAAAAAAAAACCCACAAGAATTTAGGTAGAAAAACAAAACAAAAAAGAATTTAGCTCGAGATACACTGTTTTTACTGTTAATATAAAAGGCGAAATATTTTATTAACAATCTTTAAGTACTGAATTAGTAATTCGTGTGTTAAAGGGTTAAAGAGAGAGGTAGAGGAAGAGGACACAGGCATGTGAACACTGATTTGCCTCAAGTGGGGGCTGTGACTCTGAAGTGGTTCATGGACCATCTCGATATGGAAGCCAGGCGCTATACAGGAAACTGCAGACTGCGCCACCCAGTCCCTTCTGCTATCCTTCCAACTTGCCTGTATTTTAGTTGAAGCAGCACTCTTTCTGGGTTTAGGCATCTATTGGCAAATTCCTTAGGAAAAGCAAATTCCATAGCTGCCAGTTTCCATACAATCCACCTGTAGTGATTCGAGACCCAGACGCTGGAAATAAGCTTTGGATCCACACCTGGAGTGTCACACAGAGCCCTGAGCAAAGAAATACACAACAGCACAATAAACACACAGGACAGTATCAGATCCCACAGCTGTCACTGTTCTCTTGTGCAAAACCATGCAGGAAGGGAATGTTTTACAACTTCTAGGTTCTGAGATTTGCTAACTTCGTTACTGATGTGTAAACATTTGTTTACATTTTAGTGCTTATATTCTTAATTATTTCTACTATAATGTATAAAAATATAACCAATTTACAAAAACAAAAAATATACTTCATTAAGTCCCAGGGTAAATCATATTCAACTTTCAAAAGACTTCAAAAGAATGGGGGATGAAAAGCTGGGTGTGGTGGAGTAATCCCAGCACTCAGAAGGGAGAGGAAGATGGATCACTGTGAGTTCAAGGCCAGCCTGGTCTAAAAACGAGTCCAGGGCAGCCAAGGCTATACAGAGAAGAGAACCCCTGTCTCAAAAACAAAACAAAACAAAACAAAACACAAAAAACAAAAAACCAACAACAACAAAAGAATGGGCGCTGGAGAGATGGCTCAGAGGTTAAGAGCACTCACTGGCTGCTCTTCCAAAGGTCCTGAGTTCAATTCCCAGCAACCACATGGTGGCTCACAACCATCTGTAATGAGATCTAGTGCCCTCTTCTGGTGTACATGCAGGCAGAACACTCTGTGTGTTTGTGTATAATATAAATCTTTAAAAAGAAAAAAGAATGTGGGCGGTGGTGGCGCACGCCTTTAATCCCAGCGCTCGGGAGGCAGAGGCAGGTGGATTCCTGTGAGTTCAAGACCAGCCTGGTCTACAAAGTGAGTCCAGGACAGCCAAGGCTACACAGAGTAATCCTGTCTCGAAAAACAAAACAAAACAAAAGAATGTTTACTGAACCAAAATACAGCTTAAAATATTCCAGATTTAGCACTGGAAGGCAGAGGCAGGTGGATCTCTGTGAGTTCAAGGCTAGCCTGGTCTATGAAAGGAGTCTGGAACAGGCAGGGCTGTCATAGAGAAACCCAGTCTCAAAAACACAAAATACACTTTAAAAGATTCCAGATTAAAAAACCAAAAAGTCACTACCAAGGTTTTAGTGTAAGAGCCGCAAGGGAAAAGAGAAGGATGAAGAGGGATGATGGAACACGTAAAAGTTGACACATATTCTTTCTGCACACAGCACCTATAGAATTCTTCTTTTCCAGCCTTCCCGTCACTGGAGGGGATTAGCCATCCACCGTCTGCCAACTGAAAACCCTTTCCAGCACACAGATCTTCTTTCCCAAAATAATCCTGGATGTCAAACTGAAAATACTCAGCGTTTTTGCTGTTAATGTGTATGCACGCTTTAGAAACACCATACATATAGAGCTGTATAAAACAAACAATAGAAAAATGTGACAAGAAATAAGTCAAGTACAGTCCTAGAATATACACCAAATTAAATTTATCCAGAAATTTTCACTTAAGTACTAAAATTGTCACTATAAAATAATTAACAGGGGGGCTGGAGAGATGGCTCAGCGGTTAAGAGCACTGACTGCTCTTCCAGAGGTCCTGAGTTCAATTCCCAGCAACCACATGGTGGCTCATAACCATCCACAATGAGATCTGGTGCCCTCTTCTGACATGCAGGCCGAATACTGTATATATAATAAATAAATAAATATTTAAAAAAAATAAAATAAAATAATTAACAGGCCTAGGAGTATAGCTCATTAATAAAAGTGAGTGCTTGCTTAGCATATGAAAAGCACTGGGTATCACACACACACGCACACGCACACGCACACGCACACACATCCTCTACAGTAAAAGTATGTTTATAAACTGCTATTGTATTCAAGAGTTGGCTGTGCTTTTCACTTCCTCTTGCATCTATCTTCCTCCTGTTAAATCTGCCACAAGGCGCTGTGGGGACTAGCAGGATGAGAAACGTCTGCCTTTCCAGAGGAAGGCTGGGTGTGCTTCTTCAGCCTGTGAAACACAGGTTAGCGTGGCCTCTCCGCCAGGCAGACATGCAAATTCATTAAGTGTTCCGTATTTTTGTCTTGTTTGTTTTTTGAGACAGAGTTTCTCTTCGTAGCCTTGGCTGTCCTGGACTCACTTTGTAGACCAGGCTGGCCTTGAACTCACAGTGATCCACCTGCCTCTCTGCCTCCCGAGCACTGGGATTAAAGGCGTGTGCCACCGTGCCTGGCTGTGTTTTGTGTTTTTAACCCACTATGTTGCACAAGTAGCAGGTACTAATGATTTCCTTTAGAGGCACTGAAGGGACGTGGAGGGCCCTATCAGGTGCACCCCCTCACCCTGGACTGCACAGTAGTGTCTTTCCTGTCAGGTAGCGTGGCTTTGGAGCCAGACCCGTGCGCTAGGACACAATTCTTCCACTCAAACTAAGTGCCTCTGGGCTGTTACTTAATGCTCTCTAGGCTTCAGTGCACTTCTCACAAGAGGCTGTGAGACTGCAGGCAGCGGTCACCGAGGCGCATGCAGCGCTGAAAGGAGCTCCAGTGCACACAGAGCATCAGCACACACTCTTGCCCCTTCCAGCCATCCCCTGGGGAATATTCTAGCAAACAAGAACGTCTCCACACATCCTTTAGCAGACCCTGCAAAAGCGCAGTTATCGCTCACTCACACTTTAAACCAAGTCTGGCTGCATTCCTCTAGCACCTCGCTCAGATTACTCAGACCAGGAACACACCTAAGATCTGGGGCACAAAGAGCTGTTCTGAAGCGCAGATGGCTTTGGTGCAGGTAAGACAAGCCTGGCAGGCCAGAGGGAGGCTGCCGCTCCAGGCTGCTGAGGAAGCAGGGCAGCCTTTTCACCTCATCAGCAGTAGTTTGTTCATTCTCGGAACAAGACAATGTGCAGACTCTAGCTAACGCATGAGGTTCCCCTTTGTTCTAAGGGCTGTTGGCACGACAGCGTACCTGCTTATGAGAACACGCTGAGGGAACCCGGCCTCCTACGGCGGCCTGCAGAGACATCCGGGGCAGGGTGGATGATTTTGTGAGATACAGACTGCCTGGCTGCGGACGGAGATGACACCTTTCTTTCCTTTTAATTCGTATATCCTGCAGGTCTCTGGCATTCTGAAGTCTAGACATTAAATCTGTTAAAGCATAGTTTGCCAAAATGAAACGGACCAGGTTCTGGCTGTGGCACCCACCTCTCATCCCACTCAGGAGGCAGGGGCAGGAGGATTTCTGTGAGCTCTAGGCCAGCCTGGTCTACAAAGTGAGATCCAGGTCAGTCAGGGCTACACAGAGAAACCCTGTATCAAAGCCTCACCCCACAGGCCCCCCAAGATACAGCATGCCTCAGAAAAGATGTGTTCTGTTATGTCTTCAGGGCTGGGAACTCCTCAGGCTGCATAAGGAACAGAAGCACATGGAACTGTCATTAACAGCATCACAAAAGCAACTCTACTCAGAGTCTTGGACGTGTGCCTAACGGCCTACATGTCTCACACAAGCCTATGGGAGCACTGGACTCCCAGCATTCTTCCTGACCCAGCGTCCTCACAGCTGGGTTTATACAGCTGCCACACAAAGCTGTTCTTCTCCTGAAACCTTGCTTTGCAGACCCCTCTAGCCTGGAAGTCACAATGCTCTCGAATCAGACTCTTGAGTGGTGGCCTAACAGGCCTGAGCACATCACGGCTGGCCATGCACCACCATTATGTTTGTCTTGTGCATGTGTACGAGTGTGCGTGTGTGTGTGTGTGTGTGTGTGTGTGTGTGTGTGTGTGTGTATGCAACGCCCATGCATGTGGCATCCAGAGGTTAACATGGAGTTAACCATTCACTGTCCACTGAGACAGGCCCTCTAACTGAATCCAGAGCTTACCAATGTGACTGGGGAGCTTCAGGAACCCCGCGTCAGCCCTTCAGCTTCAGTCACGAGTGTGTGCTACCATACCTGGATTCTACACGGGTGCCAGAGACCTGAACTCAAATCTTCATGCTTGTGCAGTGAGCTCTTTTTTTGTTTTGTTTTGTTTTTCAAGACAGGGTCTCTCTGTGTAGCCTTGACTGTCCTGGATCTCACTTTGTAGACCAGGTTGGCCTCAAACTCACAGCGATCCACCTGCCTCTGCCTCCCAAGTGCTAGGATTAAAGGCGTGCACTACCACCGCCCCAGCACAGTGAGTTCTTTATCCACTGAACCAGTCCCCAAAACCAAACCAAACAAAAGCAAAAACAAGAAAGTCAGCTAGGCATGCTGGCACACGCCTTTAGACCCAGCACTTGGGAGGCAGAGGCAGGTGATCTTTATGAGTTTGAGGGCAGCAAGTCCAGGACAGCCAGCGCTACACAGAGAAACCCTGTCTCGTAAAACATACAAACAAACAAAAATAAAACCAAGAAAATCTGGAAGTAGCTATCTTTGAAAGAAATCACTAGAAAAATCTGAACCTAATCTTTAGATTCAGAAAATCTGAAATGTTAAAAATGGTTCTGAAATTACTAATCACCAGTAAAGGGGAAAATACTACGGAGAGCGATCTAACCTAGCGGCTGTCAACCTGTGGGCAGAGACCCCTTTGAGGTAGAATGACCCTTTCACAGGGGTCATGTAAGACCACCAGAAAACACAGGCAAATACATTATAATTAATAAAAGTAGCAAAATTATAGTTACAAAATAACAATGAAAATAGTTTTATGGTTGGGGTCACCACAATATGAGAAACTGTATTAGCAGGTTGCAACATTAGGAAGGCTGAGAACCACTGATCTAATCAAAAGGTGAAAACTAGAATCAGCAGGTGGCTCAGCAGGTTAAAAAAAAAAGTGTTTCCTGCACAAGTCTGAGACCTGAGTTCAAATCCCAGAATGCAGGTAGAGGAGAAAACTAACTCTACAGCGTTGTCATCCACATATGTGCCATGACTCATGCATTTGCATGCACACAGAAATCAAGATTTAAAAAGGGCTGGAGAGATGGCTCAGTGGTTAAGAGCACTGACTGCTCTTCCAAAGGACCCAGGTTCAATTCCCAGCACCCACATGGCAGCTCACAACTGTCTGTAACTTCAAGATCTGACATCCTCACTCCAGTGCACATAGATTAAAATTTAAAAAAAAAAAAAAGGTATTACAAGCCAGGCATAGTGGCGCACGCCTTTAATCCCAGCTCGAGAGAGAGAGAGCAGATGGATCTCTATGAGTTCGAGGCTAGCCTGATCTACAAAGCAAGTCCAGGACAGTCAAGGCTACACAGAGAAACTCTGTCTCAAAAATCCAAAGAAAGAAAGAAAGGAAGGAAAAACAAAATCAAAAGAAAAAAAAGTATTACAAAAAGGCAAAAACTGTGTCAAACAAATGTTACATAGTACCTAAAGACTCTGCCTCACACTCGGTGAAAGTTCCTATGGCCTCTTGAGGGGAGCTGCCTTTGTTAAACTGATGGATTCCATTGTCTTCCGAGTCTTCTCTATCTGTGCTCTTTTGCCTCTTTTCCTCCAAAGTAACATTCCTGATGCTAACAGGGTCATCGCTGTGAAACTGTGACTTCATCTTGAAAGGTGGGACAAAGACTTTAGCAGGTTTGCCTGGGACTGAGCATCTTGCCCTTTCAGTTGCTGCAGCAGAGGTTCTGTGAGCTGCTAGGAATGCCGCTGCAGGAGCGCTTGTAGAGTTTTCCAGAGCTGAGCACTTGGACAGAAGTCCCTGAGCAGGTGCAGTGAGATGCGGAGTCTGGGCTACTTGCCGATTTTTGCGTGAGCTGCATTGGGTGAGAGAGTGCTTGAGAAATCACACAGCTGTCTGTGTGCGTGAGATCAAGACAGATTTCCTCATGAGTGTTTACACTTACCCCAGCATTTAAGGCTGTCACTGTTCCTTATGGTAATTCCCAGCCTTTGACTCCAGGCTTCCTTCCTCCCCCAGGAGCCCCTAACTGTGCTCTCAGTGTGCACCTCCTGCTCTGCACAGC
Source organism: Acomys percivali (assembly GCA_907169655.1). Taxonomy (NCBI): domain Eukaryota; kingdom Metazoa; phylum Chordata; class Mammalia; order Rodentia; family Muridae; genus Acomys; species Acomys percivali. The sequence continues at coordinate 1,019,474 of OU015754.1, forward strand.
ACCCCCTCTTACTTTCACCTCCCGCCTACCTTGGGGGGGCGTTGCCAGCTGGTAATTCAGTGTTCTCTGGAACCTCACTCTTCCAGGCCACTCCCACTTCTCTCTGTTTCTTCTCCTCTAGCTATTTATACAATTCCTAGCATGCCTTTCTAATTCATTCTAAATGAATTAGAGATATTAACTTAAACAGAATCATCTCTTTCCTATGTTATACTAAGATTTTTTAAAAAGAAAATTTCACATATCTTACCATAAGGGTCCACAGGTAACCGGATCTAGAGACATGTGGTGCGTGAACAATCTTCTGTCTTTTATTGTGCCTAAAAAACCCCACTCTATGTATTAGTGGAAGGTGGAAGGTTTCAGTTGCCATTTGTTTATTACACATTACTGTAAATGTTCACAAAGCTTTCTTAGACACAGAAGTTTTCAATATACATTATGGACATTTAATAGTTTTCAAATATACTGAATTTGTGAACTAATTATAACTACAAACTAATTAACCCACATTTCAAGCCTCAGAGAAATCAGTTTTCAATTTAGTCCTGGTCTTAGCAATCATGACAGTCAGCTAACACCCAGTGTAAGTATCATCTCTAAGTTTGGTTTTATGAAGGTTCAGAAGCAAAGCTTTAGATAGTATTCATCCTCAATGTGTAATTTATACCTATTAGGCCTCCGATTTATCTGCTAATTGGGGATGAGCTGAATAAACTAGGATACAGCCACATGACCAAGTACTACGTAGCCAAGCAAATGAGTAAGAGATGATTTGCATATTTATTAAGCAGCAGTCCCTAGCTTTGCACATTGCTGTCACTGTAGCCAGTGAGGCTTACTGAGGTGTAGCTGTAGCTAATTGAGAACTCTTCCCAATACGCAGCTCAGACAGACGTTATTACAGAAAGTTCACAAGAGCAGACTGGAGACCACTGAGTAAGAGGTGGGAAACGGGAAGCGGCCTGCAATGTGACGAGACGGACTTAGGACTCCTCCATGTACACCTTTCTACAGCATTTATGATTGCGTTGTCTAATGTTTGTTTGCTCAAATGTAAAATTAAAAAATAAGAAACACAAAAGAGTGTGCCCATGTGTGCATGCGCGTGTGTGCGTGCACACATACACACACACAACTAATAAATCAATAGTTTGTTTGGTTTTATTTTAAAAACAAAGTTGCTGGTATGGTAGTACATGCCTGTACTCCCAGCACTCAGGGAGGCAGGCAGATCTTTGTGAGTTCAAAGCCAGCCTGGTCTACAGAATGAGCTCCAGGACAGTCAGGGCTACACAGAGAAACTGTGTCTTGAAAAGCAAACAAAAGGTTAAATAAATAGGCAAGTCAGAGACTGCAATGGACTAAGAGGCAAAGTGTCTCCATGAGGTAAGCTGAAGGATGGAGCTGCGTCAGGACTGAGAGAGGCCCACTGCGTCTGGGAGCAGAGATCAGGTGACTTAGAAAAGATGGCGTACTGGGGTAAGTCACTTAGCACTGTCACCACCTCATAAGCATCTTCCACTGCAGCTCCAGCTTTCTCAGCGCCACATTAACAACCACAGCAAGTGTTTAACAACTAAACCTTCTGCACACACAACAAGAACCAAGAGAGGAAAGTTTAAGAGTGTCACACAAGGTACTTGCTGAGGGGAGAAGATATGAATAAAAACAAATTTACCATCTGGAGAGCTTTTTGAAGGCTTTAAGGATTTTCCTTTATTTTCTATTGTCCTGTCAAATTCATTTAATAAGCTTCTTTTGATTGGGGGTTGTCCTAAAAAGAAAATTCCATATATGTTAGTAACTATGGCAGTCTTACCTTTTAAAAGCCTAGATTTCCTCCTTTAAAACTAAAGTACTGACTCCTACACATTAAGCAATGAAACAAACCAACTCTTTCTGGCCAGAAACACTACACTTCGGATTAACCTAGTGGTTTCGTGGAGTCCTTAGACAAACATTTGAGAGAGAAATTAGAATACAGTCCAATGGCATTGAGAGTAGCACGTGGCTGCTCTCTTAGATGAACCAGGTGGTTCCCAGCACCCACATGGCGGCTTCCTGCCCTTTGTAACACCAGTTCCAAGGGAGCTAATGCCCTCTTTTGTCAGGCACTAGGCATGTACATGGTATACAGCCATACATGCAAGAAAAACACCCTTATACATAAAGAATTTTTAAAAAGAGTAAGACAGTATTTACTAATATGACTGTGCTTAGGTGTTTGAGTGGGAAACGAGCAAACAGTAAGTTTTGTGCCTAGGTAAGTAATATGTCAGGTTCAATGTTAAATAACTTAAAACGGTGTGGTTGTAAAATTTAACCAATTAACTGATGCATGTTTTTGAGATGGGGTCATCCAGACCTTAAACTTAAGGCAATACTCCTGCCACAGGTTCCTGAATGCTGGGATTACAGCTATCAAATATCATGCCTGCTTTTATCTTTACGGTTACCTTGTGAGAGGCTATAATTACACTTTATGGATATGGAAACAGGCTCAGAGAAGCTGGCAACGCATGAAGAGTACGGTAAGTCCCGCACAGCACTCAGTAGTACTTCACGGTCCCTATACTGGGAGCCAGCGCCTAACTGACAGAATTGGAGCCTCTTCACGCACACGGGAAATGTTAACCTTATACCAGCTCTGCTGAAAAGAAAATTGCTTAGCAAAATTAAGCAGTTATTAACAATCTCTAAAAGCATACTAAAGATCCTTAAAATAGAACCTGCTGGCACAAACTTAGAGATAGCAAGAGCTAAACCACTGTCCTTCAAACTTGAAAACAAATAGTTTTAACACTCTAGCCTATAAGACTAGAGAACAGAACACTCAGACAGCGACCAGCAAAGTAAAAGCAAATCCTTACCAACTGCATCAGCAGCTGCTCCTCTTCTCTTCCTAACTCCGGGATTTAGCAAAGCCTCACTTTGGGGGCACATGAACAGGGAGTGTTTGACATGACTCGGTTCAGAATCCGTGAGCTCATCGTCTTCCATGAAAGCTTTGGCAATCTCCACTGCTTCAGTTTCCAAATAGTTCTCTGGCTCTCTGGAGGAAGCAGAGCAGGCTCCTGCGTTTGTTCTCATGGGAACATCAGAAAACACTTCCGCTTTACCAGTTTCTATTTTTACGTCTTGGGGCACGGTTTGTTCTTTTTCCAAAAGATTAGCCTCCTTAAGAAGGGACCCTTCGGTTCCTAATACCAACTGTGTGTCTTGCGTTCTTCGCAACGGAGAGAATTGGAGAGAAACGTCAACAGAATGAGTACTGCCCGAAGAGCCACCTTCTTTATTGTTACGAGGTAAAGTGGATCTATCACTGTAGATATTCAGAAATTTAGAGTTTTCAGGAGGATATTCTGGGGTTCTCTTTTCAACACAAGGCTGAGGAAGGATTTTTGATAAATCTCCAGCTGTGGGTGAATGCTGAAGAATATGCTGCTCAGTTCCAATCAATTCAAATTCCTCTAACATTCCCTTAACTTTGTGTAAGGCGCTTTCCGAAACACTGACCGCTTTCCCACCTGCTGTACTAAATCCAGAGAATACTGATGAACTGGCATTGCCTGGGAAGGTTTTAGGGAGTGACAGTCCACCCTGAGGCTTGTGCGCCACAGAGAGCCTTCTTCTCCCAGAGTGGTCTGGCTTTTCATTACTTTCCAGTGCCACCACAGAAGGTGACTGCTTAGCGCCACCATCCATCTGAGAAAACACCTGCTTTGCCTTTTCTAATGAAGCGTCTGACACCTGCACAGCCTTTCCACTTGCTGTGCTAAAAATTCCATAAGTGCGTGAAGGGTGGTCTGCCTGGGGAAGTTCCCTTACAGATTTACAGGTATCCCAAGTTCCCAAGCTAACAGATGGTGCTGCAGCTTTGTCCAGTCCAGACACACTTTGATTATAGGGTAGCATCTGTTCATTTTGAGTGTAAACAACAGCCTTATGTGAGTTCATGCAGGTATCATCAGAAGAGCTAGGACATATAAAATCCTCTGGATTATCCAATGCTTTGTGACAGACTGCCTGGCAAGTGCCTGGTTCACTCTCTCTGTTTTGCTCAATTGTTTTATTGCCGTCATCTGTGAACATCTCTGCCCTTCTCACAGTTTCTGGTGAATGAGCTGTAGTGAGCACAGGGCAGCCCGCCTTACAGTCCTTTGAATCCAGCACAGCAAAGTCAATGGCTACATTCTTATTTGCATATGGAGCATTAGTCTCAGGTTTCTGAACACAATCTTCATTTACAGTTTGTGGGTATTTATCTATTTCTTTTGTAGCAGATACTTTGGAAAAAATGGCATTGCCTTCAGCATTCTTCATGTCTGGCTGAACATCAGAATCCATTTTAGTTTTTAAGAAATGTCCTGAGTCATTATGCATGTCATTACAGTGACAAAAACTAGAACAGGACAGACAGCTATGATGCATACTAGGGTCACTAAAGAGGGCTAACGCTTGGTTTTCAGAGACATGATCTGTATCAACTTCAGCTCTGGTATTGTCTGAACTACGTTCACATGAAGTATTTCCTGCAAAATCCCCAGTGGTTTCGGCAGTATTTCTTTTTCCAAGCTTATCACCCGGTCCCTCTCGAAGCCATTTGCTGCCTTTGTATAGAGAAGACTGTCTGATACAAGCTTTTCTACTGTGCCCTGTATAACATGCCAAAGTAGAATCTTCAGTGACTGAGCAAGAGGATTGACTAATGCACCAAGTTCTAGAACTTTCCATTTCATTTTCTATACTTTCGTGTTCTTTGGAAGAGGTACCATTTGATGTTCTGAGGTTTTCAGTTGGCTTACACGAATCATCACTTTGCTTGGGTAGCATTTCAGTGTCCTTAGAGACAAAGTTCTGCATTTCTTCACACTTTGGGCCAGTTACTTTAATTCTCCCACATGCTAATGCAAGGCCTTCTTTGTGGTCCTCCCTGTCCTGCAGTGGGGTTGACCCTTGGTGGCTGAAGCTGGTGGTTTCCCAAACATACTGCATCTCATCAAAAAGGTTTTTCACTTTGTCCAAAGATTCCTGCATAATTTTGACTTTTTTTCCGCTAGCTGTATGAAAACTCAGCAGAGTAGGTTCTTTAATACTTTCTATTTCACACCCAGGGTACTGCTGGAGAACTGGTGACTGATCAACAGGTCCATCTGGGACATGTTCTTCAAGTACCTTTTTAATACCGCTTGTTTTCTTCTGGCATGAAATATCTATTTTGTTCTTATTTATGCCACAAAGAAATTTAGAATTCAAAGAATCTGGATAGACAGCCAATTCTTCTGTTTCCTGATTAAAAATATCCACACTTTTATTTAATGACTCCTTGGAGACTCTAATATTTTTCCCACTTGCGGTCTGAAAGGACATATTAAAATCTTCTTTTATGCTTTGTTCCATCTTACCTGAAGGTAACTGTTCTTTATCTGACGATTTCATATGACACGTTTCCTCAGCTCTCATGACTTCCAAACACGTTAAATCTGATACACTTTCCTTAATCTGTGTGTTTTCCTCCCTCACATATTGGGTACCTGACTCAGGATACTTGCTGCCTTGGTCACCAGCACAAGGTAAATCACTGTCACCTTTATGAATATAAACTGTACCACCTGTACTTGATTTACCACCATCACACTTTTCTAATTCATAAATATTTCTTTGAGAGCTGGTATAGCTGTTATCTTCATCTTTTATATTTTTTGCATAATTTTTAGGATTTTTGTCAACAAGAGTGCCAGTAGTCATTTCAATATGATTTTGTAATTTTACGTGGCTCTTACTAGTTTCCTCATCAGGACTTTTATCATAGTTTCCTTTCCTTATCTTAAACACTGGAGTGCCAGAATCATGATGTGCATTTGAAGAGAATGCGCTTGGGTCTACTTTTGCAGAAGTCTCCTCACTAATATTTTCAATGTCACTGAACAGTTTCGCAGCTCTCTGCAGAGCCTCATTAGACACACTAAGTTTTGTACCAAGAGCAGAACAAAATCCTCCAAACTCCGTTTCATTTATATTTGCTAAAAAATGAGATGTACTTTTGTCATAACTGCCTTCCAACCGGCGAGGAAAGCTTTGTTTAGCTCCAACTGAACCTTCAAATTTCTTGCTGTTGTCTGTCTGAGCATCGGAGGGATGCACTGTGAGGTGAAGGTTGACATCTTTCCTCTCCTCGGAAGTGGTACTTACGACGACCACCTGGTTTCTAGGCACTTCAGATGCATTACTCTGTGCTACGCGGCTTGGCTTTCTGAACTGTGTGAATTCAAACTGACTTCCTGATTCTTCCAGGATACTAGAAAGTTCTGTGATTTCTGCCTTTTGGCTGGGCGTTAAATTGTGATTCGAATGAAGGCCTTGCTTTGAAGATAACGTGGGAGATGCTGTGTGAGCACCCTCACATAGAGCAGATGCTTGACTTGGACAATGTGTAGGCACGGCAGGAACTGACTGCAAATCAAATGTGTAAGGGCCACCTAGTCGCTTCTGGTTTGCTCGCACTATGGTATTAGCAATGTCCTTACAAGCTGAACTAGCAGGATACTGTTCTTCAATGTCTTTGAACAACGCTTTGCTTTTCTTGACATTAAGTTCTGAAAGTTTTATTTCTTTATTAGAAGCTGTTCTAAAGCTACCTCCAAAATTATAGTTCAAAACTGGATCCAAGGGCCCTGACCATTTGTCTGTATAATCATTGTTTACATCTGATTTCATGGCCAAAGAGGAACTGGACTTGAAATCTTGATCTGCAGTTCCTTTCAGATGCTGCTCTTCAGCACTTCTGCTCCATGCTCCCTCATGGACCAGTGATGAATCTGAGTCTTCTGTAATCGACACTCGGGCTGTGTGCTCACCACCTAAGTCTGCATCTACTACAGTGGCAGAGACCTTGAGGCTCGGCCCTTTTGCATGGCTGAGGTCCTCTTCCTGGAGTTGTACAGTTCTTTCTAAAGCAGCCTCACTGCTTTCATTAGCTACTCGAAAGGCAAAGTTATTCCCATCGTCTGGGAAAAGTTCTTCAGAATTCGTACTAACTGCTACTTCTGAAATAAGAGGCGTTCCTTCTCGGTCCTTTTGTATGACTTCCAGCTTTGTATTTTGATTGAACCGTGGCTTCACTGAAGGGGACGCTTCTGTTATATATTCTCCAGGTAGCAGAAGCTCAGGGGTTTTAGAATTTTCACTTGAAACACGTATGTCATTTTCCCCCGAGGGGATATTTTCAATTAATTCAGTATTATCTTTACAACTCTCACGTTGTAGTTTCTCTGGCATTTGACAGGACACTTTTCCTCTAGAAACCACAACTGGCTTTGACAGATGCGCCTTCGAGCTGAGAGTCACTTTAAGAGTGCTTGCTCTGCTGGGGCCACTGACAGGGCTTTCCTGCGACTCAAAGCTAATGCTGCTGGGCTGCACTGCTGCTGCACGCTGTCCTGCAGGGTGACATACTAACACTGAGACCTCTGCTTTTCCATCTGAAACTTTTGGACTCTTTTGATTGTTTTCACAGTGTCTTTCTGGAAAGCATGGCAGAAAGTCAGTTTCTAGGGCTACATATGGTTTTTCTTCACCGCCGATCACCTCTTTGTCATTGAGAGCCTGAGCTATCAACGCATTAGTATAACTACTTTCTTTATCAGAAGCAGTCACAAAACAGTCCGTCAAGGACAAAGATGGCTCTTCAGGATCACTCTGTAAACAACTTCTTTTGACAGAAGACTCTGATACAACTAAACGTAAGAATACAGAGAAAGACAAGTTAGAGTACTAATCACATCCATTCAGTGCTTTTACCATGTTAGAAGTGTTCAAAGTAACATGTACAAGAAGAACAAAGCGTGACTGACAGATTTAAAACCCCTAACAGTTCCAATTTTGAAGTTGCTAAACTTCTGCATGAAGAGGTTGAGGAGCTAGCTCAGGCAGTGAGGTGCCTGTCACGCTGACCTGAAGGCAGATCCCCAGCATCCAGGAAGAATCTGGGTGTGGCACTGTATATCTATAAACTCTGGGCTGTAGGATGGTGACAGAGGCCAGCAGATGCCTGGGGCTCAAGCAGCTCTGCAGTACCACCAACCTAGCTACCATGCCACTTCCAATGTCTCACAAGGAGATTAAAACCAGTTTCACATGGTGGGGTTGAGAGTGAGTGGAAGCAACAGGTCTCCCTTTTGTTCCCCAGGCTAGCCTTGAATTCCTGGGCTCCAATGATCCTCCTGCTTCTCAAAAAAAACACCACTTCTAGTTATCCAATTTGTATATAATAAACATTCCTATGCAGGAGCTAAGCAGTCAAGCTCCTAACCTGTATGGATAGAAAGTTGTCTCAGGAGCCATGGGTTGTCATTAAGCCTGGTGAAAGAGGAAAACTGACTCAGACAAGCTGTTCACTGATCTCCACACATGCACCCTGCACACATATACACAATAAAGAAATACTACAAAAACAAAAAAAACAAGAGCCAACAATATATGGTGCGAATTGACCTGACAAGTTTGAATAGCACAATTCTACACACTGAATACAAAGTCTCAACAAATATGTATACACACACACACACACACACACACACACACATATATATATACATATTGGCTAAGATTAAATATGAGACCTAGAGCCAGGCCATGGTAGTACACGCCTTTAATCGCAGCACTCCGGAGTCAGAGGCAGGTGGATCTCTGAGTTCCAGGCCAGCCTGGTCTACACACAGAGTTCCAGGACAGCTAGGGTTACACAGAGAAACTCTGTCCAAACCAAAATAAAAACTCAACAAAAACAAAAAAGAGAACTAAAAGACTATAGAAAGAAAGCAGTGTTTCTTTAGAAAATTTTTTAAAATCATATATTCAAATGAGAGAACTTAATCTTATCCATAAAAGTATATACATTAGAAGGGAAAAAAAAAGACTACCTGAATTGACATTTGTAAGTGTGAATGGTACTTCAAAAGCACTGGCTTCAAACTGAGCTTCAAGGTTAGTGGACTCTGACTTCCTCTCTGGCTGCAGGTTTTTTCCTTGATGAGATGCATCATCACTTACAGAATAAATAAACTTTCTTCGTTTCTTTCGTAGAGTGGATATTAAGCCTTCAGTTTTCACAGATGCAGAAGTGTGAGAGAGAGTGGCTGGCCAGCTTCCATGGTCAACCGGACTAGGGCATAAGGGGTCCCCTCCGTGTGAGCAAGCATGTGTCCCCAATGCCCATGCAGGGGCTTCAGGCTCTCCTGCAGAGGCTGAGCTGGTCACACCATCTGAGAGAGGAGTACCCAAAGTCTCGTCAAGCGGCTCTTTCAGCTTGAATATAGACTTCCTGACACTCTGAAATAGACAGGCTGCCTGACTGGTTCCAGACGCAGCTTGCTTCCCTGCAGCGGAGTCTTCATGTGACTCAAAACGCTGTTTGGTGTCTACCAGAGTGTCCTCACTGAATATCCTTTCTGGCTCTGGAAGACTAGAAGTACGAGGCAAAGACTTTCCTGAAGCAGCAGAGCCAGTACCTTCTTTCTTCGCATCTATGGAGTCTTTTCCTGAATCACTCTGGTTCTGAGAGGAAATATGAAGTAGAGGTGTTCCTCCCATCTGTGTTCCACGTAGACCAGAGAGGTTTAGCTGAGACCATGCAGTGTCTTCAGACTGTGTAGCTTCCTGGCAGGTTCCCTCACTTGCGCTGTCAAGGGGCTTCGGGCTTGGTGCACCTCGGCCTAAGGGGTCACTGTCTCTGGACTTGGTTTCATCAGCTTGTCTTCTGGCGCCTTCACTTAAGTCACCAGTTCTTGTTTCACTGAAAATTTTCTTCCTGGTCTTGGCCATTCTCATCTTTTGCAGATTTCGGGTTCTGTGCTTAGGAATACATAAGGAGAAACTATCTTCCTCCGAAGTATCTGCAGCCGTCTCCCCGTCTTCTAGAACATTCGGTGCTGCCTTTCTAAGGTGGTCCTTGACGCTGTTTATTTTGCCAGATGAATCCCTTAACATTGTCCCCAGTCCTGTGAACATTCAAAACAGCAGCACATTGGAACATTCATAATGCAACCATTTTCCTCCTATTATGCTCAGTGTCTCTCAGACGTAATTCATGTTAAGTAACACACCAGTCAGCAGGAAGGGGTTATTCCGCATGCCACTCTTCTAAAACCAGATCCCACTGTATTCACACCCCAATCTCTAATAGTCTTTTATTAGTTCTACCAGCTTTGAAAGTGCTAGCTACTCAATTTAGTATTCTAAGAACCACCAACCCAGATGTAGCCAGTCAATCCTGTATTGCTCAACTACAAAAAAGTTACTCTCTTCCATATCCTGACTTCAGAGGTGGAGAAAAAAAAAAAAAAAGTGGCATTTCTCCTTAAGAAAGTAATGAGCCAGGTGTGGTAGCACACACATGTAATATCAGCACTCACAGAGGCAGAGGCAGGTGGATCTCTGTGAGTTCGAGGCCAGCCTGGCCTACAGAGTGAGTCCACGACAGCCAAGGCTAGACAGAGAAACCCTGTCTCTATGCCTCTCCTCCCCGTCCGCCCCCCCCCTCACACACACACAAAAAGAAAGAAAGAAAGAAAGAAAGAAAGAAAGAAAGAAAGAAAGAAAAGAACAATGACATCAACTCAGATCAGTAGTTCAAGTAACCAGAAATACTTACCCTGACTAAAAGTTTCCCTCTGGCTTTTGTTTTTACTGTCAGTCATAGAGTGAATAGAACTGTCATTCTTTTGCAGACTTGCATGGTGATTAGAAAAATAGCTTTTTGAAGTCTGTAGAAATTATGTTCAAAATCATTAATTAGTATAACCCTTTTGTTGCACACACATAGATATATGCATGCTACCAAACAGAAAAACAGAAAAAATTTGTATGAAGAAATTACACATGAGATCAGGTTTAGAAACATTCCCAAAAGCTTAGGAAAATTATAAATTGCACTTTTAAAAAACTGCAGATTAGCTGGGGCCTAGTGACACACACACACAAGCCCAGCACGCGGGAAGAAGATGCAGCAGGTCACCCCAAGGTCAAGGGCAGCACACGTTACACAACCAGCTTTAGGCAGGCCAGGGCTGCACAGCAAAACCAGCCTCAAGAAAGCCAAGTGTTAACCCAAACCAATACAGCAACCCACCCTCCAAAACTAAAACCATCAGCTATTGCAGCTACTGGGAGCTGTGGCCAGGGGTAGGCTGCCCATCCTCCAGTGCTTAGCTGCACATCCGTACGCATCCAAGGGTACTAACTGCATTCAGGGACCATTTTAAAAAGGGAAAAAGAATCCACGATGTTGGGAATGGGTCATGTTGGGAGGATCATGGGGGAGTTGGGGGAGGGTGGATATGATCAAAACATATTACATATGTGTATTCTGAATGAGGACTGTTAAGTATAGCCAGCCTGACACTGACTTACTGCAGGTAAGTCATCAGGAAATGCAGTCCCACGTGCTTCCTCATCTCTCGCTGTAAAAGAAAAATTAAATTTAGTTTACTCTATTATATAGTGTACACTAAAACAGACAAATTTACTTTTTCAGAAGCACCCACCCACCCACACACAGATACACTACTTGATAACTAGCTCATCTGAAACAAGCAGCTTTTTTTTTCTTTTTTTTTTTTTTTTTTTGGTTTTTCGAGACAGGGTTTCTCTGTGTAGTCTTGACTGTCCTGGACTCACTTTGTAGACCAGGCTGGCCTCGAATTCACAGCGCTCCCTCCGCCTGCCTCTGCCTCCCGAGTGCTGGGATTAAAGGCGTGCGCCACCACGCCCGGCTTAAGATACAGTTTCTTAATGCTCCTCCCAAGGCAGTGAGAACCGCTGTTTGGTGATACTAGCTTTATAGTAACATTCTCTATCTACTAGTGCCAGTGAGAGACCTGCAGGGCTGTGACTTGAAAGCCGCTGTTGGGAAATTTTTGCCTCTGTCTGTCTCTGTTTACACCACGATACAGCCTAGAGGCATAGTTAATGCCCTTCACTTCTCAGCTCTCAGCCTTTTTGCTCTACTGCTTCATATAAACAGCAAAAGAAGTCTAATCACTCCTGGCTAAATGAATCAAAATGGAATGTTTTTGAGGGCTGGCAAGATGGCGCAGAAGGCAAAGGCACCTTCTGCAACACCTGGTACCCTAAGCTCAATCACTGGAACCGCATGGCAGAAGAAAAGAACCAAGCCTGATAACTGTCCTCTGACCTCCACACAAATGCTGTAGCACTTGCATACACACAGAATAAATAAAACCTAAATACTAGAAAAAAAATTATGGTTGGGCTGGAGAGATGGCTCAGAGGTTAAGAGCACTGTCTGCTCTTCCAAAGGTCTTGAGTTCAATTTGAGCAACCACATGGTGGCTCACAACCATCTATAGTGAGATCTGATGCCCCCTTCTGTTATGTAGGCAGAGTACTATATACATTATAAATAAATCTTTAAAAAATTATGGCTTAAGTAAAAATTCATAATTTGAGAACCACCAGTTATACATGTTTCTTATGTGTACACATACATAGCACAGTTACATACTGTGGGTAAATGTGTATGTGAAGTTCTCATATATAGATGACATACTGCTAAAATATAATGTGACTGCATTGTAAACAAAACAGAAGGAAGTCATTCTGAAGTACAAACATTCATCACACAGGAATATCTGAGACTTTGGTCTCATGCTACTTTTTCGTTGTTGTTTTGTTTTTGTTTTTTTGAGAAAGGGTTTCTCTGTGTAGTCTTGGCCGTCCTGGCTCACTTTGTAGACCAGGCTGGCCTCAAACTCACAGTGATCCACCTGCCTCTGCCTCCGGAGTGCTGGGATTAAAGGCGTGCACCACCATGCCCGGCTGTTACTTTCATTTTTTAACCTTATTTTTATGTATTTGGGTGTTCTGCCTATGAGTATGTATGTGCACCTTACACATGCAGGAGTCTGTGGAAGCTGGAGAAGGACATCAGAGCTCCTGGAAGCGGAGTTACAGACAGTTGTGAGTCACCTTGTGGGTGCTGAGAATTAAATTGGGTCCTCTGCAAGAGCAGCCAATGCTCTAACCCGTGAGCCATCTCTCCAGCCCATCCATGTTTTCCAACACAAGACTGGAAATTACAACTTGGCAGCCTCATCAGCTCTTCCCGTACAGTCCACATTTGCCACTATTACCTATGATCACGGTGGAACTAAGGGTTGGTGGTGTAGCTAATGAACTTGACCAAGACATGTCAGGATCCACTTCAACTCCCAGACTTTCAGAAATATGTTTTGGTGTCTGACCCTACAAAGAAAGACAACAGTTTAATCTACACACACACATTGGTGACTAATTTTTCGTTTGCACTTCATCACTTACTTAATGAATCTGTGAGGCAGGGTGCTCAGTGCAGACCTGCAGCTCTCAAGTGAAAAGGGCGAGAATCACTGTCACATTCTCAACTGACACACTGTAAGTAACCGAAGCAGATCACTTACCTCCTCGAGTTTTGGTGTAGAAAATAAACTTCCACACACCACTGCAGATGAAAAAAAAAAAAAACACAGAAAGTTATTACATCTTTATTAACATTTCTATAACTACAAATAAAAACCAAGGTGCTGGAGAGATGGCTCAGCACTTAAGAGTACTACTGGCTGCTCTAGCCTGGGTGTAGTACCTACAAGTGGCTCACAGTCACTGTAACTCTAGTTCCAGGGCATCTAATCTTACCTCTGGCCTCTGGACACCATGTAGTGTACGTACACACACACACACACACACACACACACACACACAAAGGCAAAACACTCATACATACAATCTACAAGTCAGTGTCTCAAAAGACAATAAAATAAGAACACTTGGTGTGCTTGTACCTGGCTTTTCCCTTTGACGTACCAGCTGTTTGCTTCGCAGAGTAAGAGGGCTAGAGAAGATGAAACAATGGCTCACGTTAAAAGGGCAACAGCAGTGACAAAGAGCTCATTTCACAGTGAAGCTTAGTGGTTTTGTGGGTTTTGGGGTGGATTGCTATGTCAGCCCAGGCTGGCCTCCTGCTGTTACCCACCTGCCTCAGCCTCCCCTGTGCTAGGATTCCACCAGTGGGTTATCAGGCCTTACGCAAAGTACCGTATTTTTCAGACCATAAGACACACCCAGTTTTTAGAGCAGTAAAACAAGAAAATCAATAAAAACAGCAATCAGACCATAAGGTGCACCCTAATCCCACCACCACCACCCCTTTTCAGGGGGTGGGGTGCGTCTTACGATCTGAAAAATACCGTAAATATTTCTAACATAAAAATTACTCAACTTGCTGGGCATGGTGGCGCACACCTTTACTCCCAGCACTCAGAGGCAGAGCAGGTGGTTTGCTGTGAGTTCGAGGCCAGCCTGGTTTACAAAGTGAGTCCAGGACAGCCAAGGCTACACAGAGAAACCCTGTCTCAACTAAGGATCTACTACACATTATGTAAAAACAGAAGATACTGGGGGGGGGGGGGGGGGGGGGCAGGGAGGGGACCTCAGGCCAAAGAACCTGGATGACAGCTTAAGTCTGTGAAACAAACACATGCAAGAAAATGGTTTTTAGGGGTTTAGTTTGTTTTTTGTTGTTTTCTTTTTTTGACACAGGGTTTCTCTGTTTAGCCTTGGCTGTCCAGGACTTGCTTGTAGTCCAGGCTGGCCTCGAACTCACAGCAATCCACCTGCCTCTGCCTCCCAAGTGAAGGGAATGTTTTATTTAAACACTTTTTTTGGTTTCTTCTGAGACAGGGTTTCTCTGTGGAGCTCTGGCTGCCCTGGGACTCATTCTGTAGACCAGGCTGGCCTCGAACTCAGATATCTGCCTGCCTCTGCCTCCGGAGTTCTGGGAATAAAGGCGTGTGCCACCACCGCCCAACTTGAACAAATTTTAATAACAGTTGAGCATGATAACTCATGACCAAACCTCCAGCCTCCTGGGAGGCAAAGGCTGGAGAACTCTGAATGTAAAACCAGCTTGGCCTTAAAAACAGACACAGAAAACATGTCTGTAGGTACTTGTAAAGCGTGCATCCCTCAGCGTACCTTTCACTGAAGTAAGACATCAGAGGCGGGCTAGCAAGGGCAGCCATGGGGTCCGCTCTGGCCGTCGTTCTGCCATGGTTTTTATGTTTACTATTTGCAGCAGCCGTCCCTGAAACAGGAAAAGAACCCGGTGAGGCTGCGCACACTGCATTCTGAGCTTTTAGTTTTTGAACTGAAGAACAAAAAAGAACATACGGGGAGCTGATGCCTCCTACAGAAAGGGGATGCTGTGCACCCTTCGCTATGGCATCATGGTAAAAACACAGGGAAGCGCTGAACAGAATGCTACCAAGTACAATCTGACTGCATCATTCTGTGAAAACCTCTCATCATTCAATTTCAGAATTCTAAATAAAAGTGGGGAAACAAGGCTTTCATGACTGCAACCTCTTTCCCTCCCTTTCTCTTTGGCGCTGGAGACTGAAAGTAGAGCTTCTCAAAAGATAAAGATATGCACTATAAACTATACACTGCCTGCGGCTTCACTTGACTTGACTGTTACGATGCTACTCTTTCGCATTCCACTCTTGTTTGCATCCGACCAACTGACTACTCTGAAAGAATACTGTTAAACCTGCAGAACTGTGAACAAGATGTTGGTTCCCTGAGCACCCCTTTTTTGAAACAGAGTCTCTCTATGTAGCCCTGGCTGTCCTGGAACTTGCTATATAGACCAGTCTGGCCTTAAACTCAGAGATCCACTAGCTTCTGCCTTCCAAGTGCAAGGATCAAAGGCATGTGCTACCACTGCCTGGGCTGAGGCAGAGATTCTGCCTTTTGACTCTGTCCACAACAAATACAATACTGCCTGACAAGAGCATAACACAACAGCGTACACTATGTCAAGGAGGTAATAAATATCCCTGAATGGACACTGAATGGATGCACAACTTTGCTAAACAAGAGTTTACCAACTCTTGACACCTAGGTCAGAGAAACTGCTACCAAATTAAAATACTCATGTGAAATTGACTACAGGAAATCCCCACTCTATTACAATTTGCAGAAATACAGCCTAGACAGCATCAAAACAAATCACAGGCTATTCTGAATATCAAAGTCCTAATGCAGAAAATCTTAGCTGGTGGCAAATTAATCAAAGGAGGAAAGAAAAGAAGCATTTAGTAAATACTTAAATTATTTCATTGAAGCAACAACACCTATCACGTATTATTCCCACACCATCTCTATCCATCAGCCAGGAAAGAGATAAGAAAGACTAATTTGCACAACAAAACTCAGTTCATCACCGAGTTGTGATTTTACCTCAACTCTGCCAGAAGCCTCAGCTCATGTCCCCTCCATTGCACCACATGACTCACCCTGTTTCGTCTACAGTGAACTCATTCTTACTTTGTCTTTTGAGACAGGGTCTCTGCATTATGCAGCTCTGGCGGCCGTGAACTTGGTATGTAGACCAGGCTGGCCTCGAACTCAGAGATCCACCCTACTCCTCTCTAGTGCAGGGATTAAGGAGTCGCCAACACAGCTGTTGGTAGTTACCTAATTCTTGAAAAGGTGACTGGTCTAGTGGTACAGTCTCACTTCGTTCTTTGAATATTATTGGAGTTGAAGCAAACTGACGGTACGAGGGCTTCCTCTGAGGCGTTTTAAACAGCTGCGGCTCATAACTGTGGGGCTTATATTCAGATTCTTCTGGAGATTCAGAATTATAGGGTGGGGCTTCTGAAGAGAGTTCTTCAAACCAATTGAGGCTTATTGGCCCTAAATCTGCAAGAAAGGCAAAAATCCCATCTTAGTTTTTTGTTTGATTTTCTTTCTTTTTTTTTTTTTTTTTGGTTTTTCGAGACAGGGTTTCTCTGTGTAGCCTTGGCTGTCCTGGACCCGCTTTGTAGTCCAGGCTGGCCTCGAACTCACAGCGATCCACCTGCCTCTGCCTCCTGAGTGCTGGGATTAAAGGCGTGCGCCACCACGCCCGGTCTTGTTTGATTTTCGAGACAGGGTTTCTCTGTGTAGCCCTTGCTGCCCTGGACTCAGTTTGTAGACCAGGCTGGCCTCGAACTCAAAGCGGTCCACCTGCCTCTGCCTCCTGAGTGCTGGGATTACAGGCGTGCACCACCGCACCCAGCCCATCTTTGTTTTAATAAATGACCAACGAAGATCATAATAGCGAACAGGGCCACTAAAGGAGACCGCACCGTACTGTCCTGACAATCTGATTCAAACCCACACTCAGAAGCTGTTTTTTCACCTTGTTTCAAACACACAGACATGCACACACACACACACACACACACACACACACACACACACACTTGATAAATAAATGCGAAAGAGGTTCAAAAATCTTTGTTAAAAAAATAAAGGACAAGCACAGCTGTACTTACCAGTTATTCCTGTTTTTGGTAGGTTTGAGGCAGGAGGATGGCAAGTTTGAAGATAGCCCAGGCAACACATTGAGCCAGCAAGATGGGTCAGCAGGTAACAGTGCTTCCTGCCAAGCCTCGAGACCTCAGCCCATGACTACGATCCATATGGCAGAAGCAGAGAACTCTCGAAGGTTGTCCCCACCACCACCACCTCATCCCCACCAAAAGTAAACAAAGCTATATAAATAACAAAACAGAACTAATACTAAACAAAAGAAATGACATTTTAACCAGCTGGGCATGGTGGTGCACACCTATAATCTTAGCATTTGAGGGTTGAAGCAGGAAAATCTCAAGTTTGAGGCTAGCCTGGGCTACAAAAAGACCTCTTCTCAGCTGGGTAGGAAATCACAACTTTTAATTTTAGGCTACAGCAGCAAGAGTGCCAAAAGTTCCTGGCTCGCTTACCTACACAGTGAGAGCCTATCGCAAAAACTAACAGAGAAAGGGGGAAGGAGAGACGAGGAAGGGAGGAACAGAGAAGGGGGAGGGAAGGAGGGGGAGGAAGGGAGAGAAAAAGACTGTCTTTAAGAAAAACAAAAAACAAAAAGCCCAGAAGAGGCAGACAGATCTCTGCATTCAAGGCCAGCCCTGTCTACAGAGCAAGATCCAGAACAGCAAGGTATACACAGAGAAACCCTGTCTCAAAGAGGGGGAAGAAGCCCATAACCCAGAACATAACAAATACAGAAAACAAAGGAAAAAAAAAATAACAAAGAGAGCTGGGCATGGTGGCGCACGCCTGTAATCCCAGCACTTGGGAGGCAGAGGCAGGCCGATCACTGTGTGTTCAAGGCCAGCCTGGTCTACAAAGCGAGTCCAGGACAGCCAAGGCTACACAGAGAGACCCTGTCTCAAAAAACCAAAAAATAAATAAATAAATAACAAAGAGAAAAACAAGACAAGAATTGTGACCATGGATTACTTTAATGCATTATATTAAGCAAGATCATTAATCTACTCTTTTGAAAGTAGAGTAACATCCTGCTCAAACTATGGCACCAGCCAAGGACAACACGTGTAGTAAACTTCGAACCCCTACCCAGATCTAGCCGATGGACAGGACATTCTCCACAGTTGAGTAGAGAGTGGCGTCTGACTTTCACACGAACTCTGTTGCCCCATATTTGACCATGTCCCCTGGAGGGGGAGACCTGGTGGCACTCAGAGGAAGGATAGCAGGCTACCAAGAAGAGATGTGATACCCTATGAGCATATACAGGGGGAGGAAGTCCCCCTCAGTCACAGTAATAGAGAGGGGAGTAAGGGGATAATGAGAGAGAGGGAGGAATGGGAGGATACAAGAGATGGGATAACAAATGCGATATAATATCAATAAATTAATAAAAATATATTTAAAAAAAAGAAAATAAAGTAACAGAGCTGAAGAGATGGCTCAGTGCTTAAGAGCACTGGCTGCTCTTCCAAAGGTCCCGGGTTCAATTCCCAGCACCCGCATGGCAGCTCACAACTACCTGTAACTCCAGTTCCAGAGGTCACAGACATACATGCAAGGCAAAACACCGATGCCAAAAAAAATCTGAAAGTGCAGTAATGTATAATTCCACATAAAATTTAGCTATATTACCTTTTAAATTTTCTTAACAATATTCATGATTTAGAATAAAAACTATTCACAGTATGCATGATGAACTCCATAGATAAAACTCAAATGATGAAGAACGCTGTCAGTATGACACATCTCTGAGAATAGGGCAGAGAAGATTCTCACACAGCAAGGACTGCTGACTAACACTACCCACTCACCTACACTGCTGCTTCTCACTCACTGGCCACACACACACACACACACATATATATTTTTTTAGACAGGATTTCTCTGTGTAGCCTTGGCTGGCTGTCCTGGACTCACTTTGCAGACCAGGCTGGCATTGAACTCACAACGATCCGCCTGCCTCTGCCTCCCGAGTGCTGGGATTAAAGGCGTGCGCCACTACGCCCGGCACATTTTTATAATTAAAGCATGGCATCAACATCTGCACAACAAGGAATGAGATATGCAAAGCCCTGATGCATCTCCATGACAGAAGGCAGCGGACCCAACCACAGGAGTGCTCAGCATCTCCTACCGGCCCAGGGAGAAGGACTACTATGAAGCTCAGGCTGAAATCTTGTTATTACCACGTATGTAATGTATGTGAGTGAGCATCTGGGAGTCAGAGGACTGTGCACAGTGGCTTCTGGGCTACAAACTGATCGTCAGACCTATGGCACGCACACTTTTACCCACCAAGCCACCTGATGGGACTAAGTAAGCTTAACTCTTGTTTTTGTTTCTTGTGTGTTTGTTTTCGAGACAGGGTTTCTCTGTGTAGCCTCGGTTGCCCAGGCTGGCCTGGAACTCACAGAGATACAGCTGCTGGTCTTTAAAGGCCCTCTGCCTGGCCCAGGCTGATCTTGAACTCACAGTTAATCTACCTAGCTCAGTCTTCTGCCTCAGCTTTCCCAGGGTTACAAATGTGAACCATCACACCTAGCTCAAGTATTTCTTTGCTTGCTTTTTTTTTTTTTCCTGAGACAGGGTCAGTCTATGTAGCCTTGGCTTTCCTTATCTCGCTCTGTAGACCAGGCTGGCCTCAAACTTAAAGCGTTCCACCTGCCCCTGCCTCCCAGGTGCTAGGTTGGTTGGTTGGTTTTGAAAGCAAGAATTTAACCTTGACTTACTTTACCGAAAACATCTTCTCACTGTGACCTAATTTACCAAGTTTTATAACAACTCGTCAATACCTGCTGTGCTGCATCGCGCCTTAAAAATTTCCCAAAAAGTTGGTCTCCTTTTGTATTCAATGGGCATTTTCTCTACAGTATTTCTCCAATGCTTGGTGAAGAAGTCTGCAAAAGAGAATGTAACACACACTTCGCAGAGCTGCTTTCTTGGTGACAGGTAAATTCAGCTTGTCCACGGAGACTACCCCAGGCTCAAGAACGGAACTTTATCCTGAGGCCGGTGATACTTTATAATTGTTTCGGACCAAGAGGCTGCTAGATACATCACATGCACCCAAAAGTTTATATGGTGGGAGCCGATAACAAGAGTTCTTAACGTTACTTAAAATTAATTACATTTACTTAATCACGGAGCTGAGACAGACTCGTTAGGTAATCCAGCAACCCCAGAGCGGAGCGGGCTCTTGGGGCGCGCCAAATCGTGTGGGAGGACGCCCGCGGGCTGCAGGGAGCTGGGAGGGCCCTGCCCCGGGCTGAGCTGGGGTCTGCGGCGGCTCCTCCGCGACGTCAGCCGCGTCTCCCCACGTCTCCGCCGCGCGCCCGAGCTCTCTGGGCCCCACTGACCCGCTCCGGCTGCAGCGGCTACCTCACTCCTCACGCTCCCGCGAAAAGCCCGCTCTGTGCCCGTGACGTCATGACCCGGCGACGCGGCGACGCACGCGAGCGCCGCCCGGAAGTCGGGGGAGCGGTTTCCTCGCCGCAGTTCAAGGCCCAGAGTGCGCCCCCGCCCGGAGCTCACATCTCCCTTGGCATCCTGGGACGCGATGTGGGTGGGCCCTTCGTGGCTTCTCTCTCGATGTGGAATAAAATTGTGTTTCTCCTCCTTTATCTTAGATGTGCATATCTTTGATGTTCTCTTTACACTTTAATGCCTCTTAACGACCCTAAAGTTGGACTTTGCAGGGGTCCACTGGATCTTTTTGCCCTCTTCCCATTAAATCGTTTTGCTTTCCACTTTTAATTTGGCTCTTTTTTTGTTTTGGTTTGTTTTTCAAGACAGGGTTTCTCTGTGTAGCCTTGCCTGTCCTGGCCTCGCTTTGTAGACCAGGCTGGCCTCGAACTCCCAGTGATCCGCCTCTGCCTCCCAAGTGCTGGGATTAAAGGCGTGCGCCACCACCGCCCGGCTACCAATTGTTTCTTACAACACTCTAAAATGCTTAGTTTGCCAATGGGTTAAAAACTCATCAGCCTGGTCCAAGTTCCAAATCTGAATTCAAATGCGTTTGGCTTCATATACTTACCTTGTGAAATCTGCATTGCCTCTATAAGTAAGAATTGGGCTGTAGATACGGCTGATCAGTTAAGAGCACTGGCTGCTGCTCTTCCAGAGGTCCTGAGTTCAATTCCCAGGTCTCTCGTGGTGGCTTGCAACCTTCTATAATGGGATCTGATGCCCTCTTCTGGTGGGCAGGTGTACATGCACACAAAGCACTCATAAAAGTACATAAACATAATGAATTTCTACATAGAAAAAAAAAAGAGAGAGAGAGAGAGAATTGCTTTCCTCTCTGAGGAAGTTGGAGAAGAGAGGTGTCTGAGGAAGACGGATTAGTGAGAACCCTTGACACGTTCACCTTCTGAGAGAGATCTCGGGAGCACACACTCCTGGCCCTCACTAGCTCGCAACTATGTTTCTTGTCCTTGCTACAAGGCCTTTCACAGCTGCTTTCGTCTAATATACCTTCTCCTGTGTGAGCCCAGCTGCTCATATTGACTACCGCCCAGCATCACAGAATTCCATCCGCCGTTTGCTAAAGTTACCATTTTTATAAACATATATAAGACATGTTCGGCATCTCCATGCTCAAATGTGTTGTGACTGATGAGTACAGGCCACGCATCCTCATATAGTTATGTCTATGTACAGGTGTGTGATAGAGAGTGCCAAATCTATTTTAGCAAATCTCTAGGATGCAGGGGATTGGGGAGAGAACGGATTTCAAGACAGGGTTTCTCTGTGTAGCTCTTGGCTGTCCTAGAACTCACTCTGTAGACCAGGCAGGCCTCCAACTTAGAGACTGACCGGCTGTGCTCCCAGAGCGCTAGGCTGAAAGGCGTGGGCCACCATTTCTACTATTGTTTGTTCTTGAGGAAACTCTGTTGCTTTTCTTAACGCCCTTCCTAATTTTTCTTCTCACCAACAATGCCAGATCAGCAAAATGGTCCCCAAGAGAACAAATGAGTGAAATAACTAATTAGAGCCTGTGTGAAGGGCAGGAAATGAGAAACAGCCTCGAGGGGGAAAAATGAGAGCTGCAAATTGAAAAGGTAGGAAAACCATTAGCAGGCACATAGGTGACTTCAATTAGGGAGCTAAGGGGGCCCGTCCATCCTGGAATAAATAAGGAAACCTGGGTGAGCCCCAAACCAAATCTATGAAGAGGCAGAGCGGGGTGAGGGAGGAAATTACCTCAATGGATCGCCTAGTCCGAGTTCCTTGTGGCTTATGCCAAGGCTATGGGCACACACAGCCTTTGACTCACCCTGACCCCTGGAGGCAGGGTCAACAGCAAGACTGGTCACAAAACATGGGCGCTCCCATTTTTCTAGCCAGTCCAGGGGGGCCTATACCTCCCGTTTTTCTAGCCAGGCCTATAGTACCAACAAACGTCTCTGAGTCCTGCGTGGGCTCTTACAACAGTGCTCAGTTTCGGGCCACTCTCCCTCAGACGAACCCCGATCTGAGTCTACGGCTATGCAAAGTCAACACCAAAGAGGTGGGCGTGCAGGTGAGCCTTCGGGTGGACAAGTCAGTGCAGTGCTCACTGGGGACCCCACACAGCAGCTCCCTCGTGGACAGAGCCAGCTCCAGGAAGCCCGCAGAAGCTTGGGGAGTAGGCCGGAGAGGCTTGATTCAGCTACCCAAGGATGGGGAAGACCGGGAAAGCCAGCAGCTCACAGGACACACAGAGGCCAGTCAGCCGCTGCCGCCTACATCGAGGCCAGATGGTGACAAACGGGAGCGATTCCCACAGCTGAAGGAACCCGGGGAGTTAGGTCCCCATAGCCCTGAGGCCAGGAAAAGCAAGCAGGTATGTAGAAACACAGCCACAGTTGGGAAGCTTATCTTCCAACTGGAACGTGGCTTCTCTCTGCTCGAGCCCTCACCAGCACCTTTCGCCCCTCCTTCCCTTCCTACCTTCTCTTTGGCAAGGAAGGTGGAGTTCTGGAAGCAAGCACTTTGTTTACATGGTCTGGATCTTTTTCAAGTTTTAGTAATTTAGGCTGTGGAGCCTCAATTAAACAGTCCTGTTATTATTGCTGGTGATGATGGGGAGACAGCACGCTTCAAGTGTATGAAAAGTGAACCTAGAGCTTTATTTTGGGAGATGTGGCGGGAAGTGTCCTCCAAACGTTATTCTAGTGCGAGCCCTGAAGCTAAACTAACAGGTACAGAGAGAATGGCTGAAAGCAAAGAGCAGGAGGTAAAGCTGCGACATTAGGCCATCAGTTAGGAAATGAGGATCCACACCCTACCCCTCCCCACCTCTGCCCCCAACCCTCACCCCTCCCGACCCCTGCCCCTCCCCACCACTGCCAGTCCCCACTCTATCCCTCCCCACCCTCACCCCTCACCCCTCCTCCCCCATCCCTCCCCACCCTCACCCCTCCCCACCCTCGCCCCTCCCCCCTCTCCCCCTCCTCACTCCCATCCCTCTCCACCCTCACCCCTTTCCCCTTTCCCCACCCCTTTCCAACCCTGCCCCTCCCCACCCCCATTAGTAAAAGACTCCTATTTCTCTTTATTTTCAGTTTTTGGAACCAAAATATGGCTATTTTCACTGTAAAGATTGTAAGACCAGATGGGAGAGCGCTTATGTGTGGTGCATCGCTGGTACCAACAAGGCAAGCAAACATGGTGGGAGGGCAGGGAGGCCTGGAAGGCACAGGCGGGAGTGGGAGGCCGCGGTTTCCACCCCTCCACCTTGGCACCCTTGCTGACGACGATGATGGGTTATAGTGACACTTTCATCTGCGTGTGAACGTCAACGACTAAATAAATATGTACACTCTCATGGGTGATACCATAAAACCCTGCAACTACAGCACTTGGGAGGGGAAGGGGCAGGTTTAAGACCAGCTTAGGCTACTTAAAAAGACCGTTACGCAAGTGAGAAAAGGAAATAAAAAGCAAAGGACATGACTGCTCCTAGGTGTGGTGGAGGAGAAAGTTTATTACGGATATAAGGGAGACCTAGCCAGAGGCAGACACATCTGGGAGAGTCCAGAGTGGTCATGACCCTGACCCACGTGGGGAGAGGGGGAGGGAAGGGAGAAGTGGGACTCAACTGTAACAGCCAGAAGACCAAAGCTACAAAAGAAACAAGAGAAGGGTGGGTGAGCAAAATGTCTGGCTATACAGGGAAGAGCCTCCAGGGGAAGGCAGCCCAGCCCCTGGGCCAGAAAATTCAGGGCAGAGGGTGGGGTATGCCAGCCATGTCCTGGAACTGGTAGGGACTGAGGGATGCTGGGAGAACCTGGAAGCCAGGTCTGCTTTGGTATGTGAAATAGGCGCATACCCAAAGCAACTTGTCCCGGGTTTGAAACCTAACATTACACATATCTCAAAAATGAACAACTGGGCATGGTGGCAAACCTCAGATCCCAACACTCGGGAGCAGGAGACAGGAGCAAGCAAATCTGTGAGTTCCAGGCCAGCCTGGTCTACATAGTGAGTTCAGGCCAGCCTGGTCTACATAGCAAGTTCAGGACAGCCTGGTCTACATAGCAAGTTCAGGACAGCCTGGTCTACATAG
>OU015754.1:1047119-1060020 GCA_907169655.1 Acomys percivali
GGCTCCATGGTGAAGAGCACTCACTGCTGGCACAGAGGACTCCCTTTAAGTTCCCTCACCTACAAGGCAGATAACAACCACTTGTAACTCCAGTTCTAACAGACATGACGTCCTGCTCTGACCTCTGTGGACACTGCACACACTCAGTGCACACAAATGAACACTCCTACACAAAATTTTAAGTAAAATATAAAAACAGGCAAATTATGAAAAAGGAAACTGGGAACCTAGGAAATGTATGCATATATCAGCTTGTACTTAAAAGGCCAATTTCTCTTTAGGTTTATTTCAAACAGCTCTGTAGCAAGTGCCGGAAGAGTTTTAACCCTTACCGAGTAGAAACAATCCAGTGTCAGGTAAGCGTACAGAATGCTTTGTCCATCCTGTTTCCGTTTATCTGCATGAGGTCTCCATCCCAGTGTTTGGATCTTTTTTTAATTATTTTTTCATTTGTTCATTTATTTAATGTGCAGGCAGGTGTGTTGCCTGCATGTATGTCTGTGTGAGGGTGTCAGATCTTGGAGTTACAGACAGTTGTAAGCTGCCATGTGGGTGCTGGGAATTGAACCCGGGTCCTCTGCAAGAGCAGTCAGTGCTCTTAACCACTCCAGCCCCCAGGCTTTCCATATGTATGAAAGCTTAGATTATTTTAGGAAAAGGAACAAAGACATACATTCCATTAATTTCTTTGCAGAGGAAGATGGAGAAGTCCCACGACTTTTTTATTACTTGTTTTTCCAGACAGGGTTTTTCTGTGAAGCCTTGGCTGTCCTAGACTCACTTTGTAGACGAGGCTGGCACAGAAGCAACCATGTTTTTTTTTTTTTTTAAGTGTTATCTAATTGAGTGGCAGAAAGAGTGACCAACCAGATAAAGATTTGACAGGCTAGGATACACCCAGTTCTCATGAGAACAGAGAGGAAAGTAAAGGAGCAACACAGACAGGGAGAGGAGGCAGTTTTTTATTTTATTTTTTAAACAGGACAATGTTAGAGAGACAGGTTGCAGAGAAAGAACTGAGGTGAAGACCAAATTAGCCAGAGAATGAGAAGGAGCCAAAAGATTAAAAAAAGATTGCAGGAGTTAGTTTGAGGCCAAGCAGAGCAATTCAGATGCTGAGAGAGAAGCCAGATTGAGTAAATTAGCTGGGAGAGGAGTTTGAGCCAGAATATCTGAGTTGGCCCAGCCAGCCCAAAGCTCAGAAAGAATAAGAAAGGGTGAATTTATTAAGCAATAAGTCTCAGACTGAAAACATTCTAGGCCGAGGTTAGATTGTATGGAAGCTAGGCCTAGGTTAGCAGAAGGAGGCAGTAAGCCTCTGAGACAAAAATTGAAACAGGTGAATAAAAAGTTCCTTTTAATCCCAGCACTCAGAAGGCAGAGGCAGGTGGATTGCTATGAGTTCGAGGCCAGCCTGGTGTACAAAGCCAGTCCAGGACAACCAAGCTAGGGATACATAGAGAAACCCTGTCTTGAAAAAAAACAAAAGAACAAAACAAAACATTGCTCAGGGAGTTTTGTGGCTCATGACTTTATTCCTAGAACTAATCTCAGCACTAAGAAGGCAGAGGCAGGTGGGTGTATGTGAGTTCAAGGTCAGCCTGGTCTATAGAGTAGTGAGCTCTAATGATACGTGGAGACTTTGTCTCCAAACTGAAACAAACAAACAAACAGAACAAAAACAAATAACAACAAAATAAAAAATACCCACACGAAAATCTTTGCTATCTTTCTTGGAAACATTAGTCTTTTTTTCCCTCCACCTTTTTTTATTAGTAGAATCTTTTTTTTTAATTCAGAAAAAAAAAACCCATAAAGCTAAAAAATATCCCCCAAACAAAAACTTTTTCCAAGCACACACAGGAGGGGGTGTCGGCAGGGAAGATATCACTCTATCCAGACATAGCTCCCAGCCCATGTGGTTTTGGCAACAGTAAGGGAAATGGGGTAATAGCCCAAAAAATAATGGTGTGTGTGTATGCTTGTGTGAGTGTGTGTGCGTGAGTGCGAGTGAGTGTGTGTGCATGTGTGAGTGTGTGTCAGTGTGTGTGAATGCATGTGAGTGTGTGTGAGTGTATGTGTGTGTGAGTTTGTGTGCGCGTGTCTGTTCACGTGTGTGTGCACGTGTGTATGAAAAGAAGGA
Organism: Acomys percivali; assembly: GCA_907169655.1. Taxonomy (NCBI): domain Eukaryota; kingdom Metazoa; phylum Chordata; class Mammalia; order Rodentia; family Muridae; genus Acomys; species Acomys percivali. The sequence goes on from OU015754.1 coordinate 1,049,263, forward strand.
GTGCAAAAACTGAAGGGAGCAGCAAGGGGGGGACAGGTGAGGTCAGTACTGGGCGCACCGCAGGTGAGAGGCAATTTCATAACATTTCTTGTTGATCAAACTACCATGGGCACCTTCTTTGCCCATCAGCAGGTCAAGTGTCTGGGCAGTCACAGTGACAGTCACACTGAAGGTACAGGCTCCTCCAGTGATCTTGGTACAAAGATCCAGTGCAAATTCCCGTCCTGCAGCAGTGAGTCTCAGATCGCAGAACATTTCTGTCTCCAAATTGTTAGGCCATTCAGGAAAAAATCTTGACCTGTCTTTGCCAGGATACCAACTTCAGCTAGCATAATGCTAACAAAGGTATTCCCAGGGGACAGTGGTCCAAACGGAAGGCGAGTCCATGTGGCCTATGATGGCCGTGTCCTGACAGGTGCTGTCTGCCATGAGGCTGCTGATGTAGGCTTTTCACCATTCCATGGTTTCCTGCTGCTGGGAGTGCTCTCCTAGTTGGCAGGGGAGCAGAGAGCTCAGGCCACATGCTCCACCATTCCTCCCTCCAAAATATTAAGCATTGTTGTGCATTGATCTTTGAGATGGTCTTACCCCATTGTCCAAGCCAGCTTCGAACTCATTATCTAGCCTAAGTTGACCTTGAGTTCATGGAAATCCTCCTGCCTCAGACTCCTGAGTGCTGGATTATAGTGTGAGCTACTGGTACCCAGCAAGGGTAGTCATTTTCATGTGATTTTTAAAATTTGTTTTTTTGATACAACATCCTGGCTGGCCTGGAATTAGTGTTACAATCTAAGTGATGGATGCCACAAAGTCATGCCATGGGACAGCTCTCACGTGGGAGTTTTGGGGCGGAGGTATACAGAGGCTGCCCCTGGGGGAAGGTGGCAGGGAGAGGAGGCACTGGCTTTTTATAAAGGGATGTAGTGCATGCACATAGGGAGGCCATGTGACTCATGGCAACAGGGACATGTGTTGCATCTTGGCAGCTAGTGATGACGTATCCTGCTGTCACTAGGTCCCTGGGGAACTAGAAAGGGGTGATGGTGAGGCAGGAATGAGGGCCTTAGGCCCTTTAGACTACTTCCTGATGTCTTGAGGCATCATCATTTTGGGGGCACTGTCCATCCTCATCATCAGGGCACATTTGATAGCTGTGAGCCTCAGACTCTGTGGCGAGATGCTGGTTGTAGAAAGAGGAATTATTCTTTCTATATTAATCAATACAGTAAATTATTCAGTCAGTAATTTTCTTTAACCAGCTCATTCCCCAATGACTGACACAGAGAGACTGTGATTTATTTTTAAGCTGTAAGCACTATGCTGGGCAGAGTCTGAGCGACTCTAATCCTAGTACCTTTAAACCCACATAAAAGCCAATCACTTGCCAAGCTGATGACTGCCGGGGCGGCTTCTGCTCCATCAGGCTGTTCCTACAGCCACATGCTCAGCGCCATCTTGCCTCAGGGCGCCTCATCTCTCTCTCTCTCTCTCTCTCTCTCTCTCTCTCTCTCTCTCTCTCTCTGCCTTTCTCTTGTTACCTCTTCTGCTTTCTCTCTTCTCTCCTCTCTGGACCCCAAGTCACGACCCTAAAGCTCCACCTCCTTCTCCTCTACCCAGTCACAGGCTCCAGCATCTTTATTTAGCCAATCAGGGATAACTGAGGACCGTTCTTTATCATCACGTGGTGACAGGAGACAGTTCAACGTTCAGAGCAATGCCCGTGTCAGGGCGGTAACCAGACCTCGGGGCACTGACATCAGCATTTGAAAACACAGTGGGACCTTCCTCCAACAGTTGGTAGTTCTATAACAGTAACTGATTGTTTGATTAGCAATCTTCTGAATTTGCCATTGGAGAAATGCAGAGGAGAAATTGATAAATCAGGGTGAGATTGGTAAACACGGGAGAGTGGGGAGAGGGCTCAGGAAGGGCAATATCCACTTCCATATGGGGGTTCTCAAAGGTCCAGGGGCTGGAGGTACTGAGTCGTTCCTTAGGCTTTTGGAGGTCTGTCTGGAGTTGTTGGATTTTGCTTTTTACTACACCCGATTGATTGACATAGAAGCAGCATTCCTCTCGGAGGGAGAGGCAAAGGGCACCCTTTTTCAGCTGTAAGAAGGATCTAGTCCCCATCTGTTTTGGAGTAGCACCTTTGCCAAGGAGTCATTTTGTCCTTGAAGGGTGACTATGCTTTGGGACACGTGCTAGAGGTCCTGAATGAACCGGGAAGAAAACTGCCAAAACAAAGTCAAGGAAGCGTTCAGTCCTGCTGCCCCAGTGGTGACACCCACAGTCATTCCTGCAGCAGCCAGGAGGGGCAAGAGTTGAACTGCCCTTTCATTATGCCAGGTGGCTGTTGAGTTCAGGACCAGAGTCGGTAGGGGCTCTTTGCCATGTATCATGCTCAAGTCGGGGGAGAGAAGCATCATGTGAAAACTCTTGACCTACTAGCAGGTAGGCAATGGTAGACTTAAGTACCGCAAAGAACCATGGGGTTATGGACTGCAGGGCACTGGGGTTGGGATGAGGTATCAAGGGTTATGATTTTTGTTGCAGTCTAGGGGATTTAACTCCCCTACAGAATGTGTCCCAGGTGCCTTGACACAGTTTGCCATGCCAAAGAGGATTATATGTAAAAGGTACGGTGTCATGGCAACAGCAAGCTCAGGGCAGCTGGTGAATGGTAAGGTGAGGTTATTTGACTGGGTCATGGGAGAAGCTATAAGTGGCAGTTACGAGCTAGTCTCAGGGGGGAGACACAGCCAGGAATCTCCAAAGCAGCCAGGTTGAGTGACATTAAAGAGCCAGGAAAGCAAGGTCAGAGTCTGAAGCAGGAGACCAAATGTATTATTTAGGAGAGGGGATAGCAAAGAGCCAATGACGGCAGGGTGTGCTGGCACAGGACATTAGTCTCAGCACTGGGGAGGCAGAGGCAGGCAGATAGCTCTGTAAATTCTGAGGCCAGCCTTGGAGGAGTGTTTAATTATCTCTTCTACTCTCCCTATCTCCAGGGGTTGGGTAATCAGGATATATTTTCTCTGGACATCAGCTGTGCTCACCGGGTGTGCAGAGTTGAAGCAACGGTAAAGTTTATCAGCAGAGCCCGTTTCCCACCGGAGAGTCCGTGGGCCCAGGAAGTAGAGGTAGATGGCCCCACCTTGAAAATAGAAGAGGGAATCAGGGCCAGGTTCTATGTCTGGCGAATGGTATCAGCAGGACCAGTGTGGGCAGCCTCCAAATCTGTCTGGCCATTCTTTCTTAAATTATTTATTTATTATCTATACAGTATTCTGTCTGCATGTACACCTTGAGGCCAGAAGAGGGCACCAGATCTCATTATAGAAGGTTATGAGCCACCATGTGGTTGCTTCGTCTTGAACTCAGGGCCCTTGGAAGAACAGCCAGTGCTCTAAACCTCTGAGCCATCTCTCTAGCCCTGTCTGGCCACTCTTTACAAGAACTTTCTTTGGGCATCCAGGAAGGAGACAAAAAAAGTCATTAAATGAAGGAGGAGGGATGGAAATAGGAGTGAGAGGAGGTCTCATTGGCTTCCGACAGCCTGCTATGGAACAAATATTCAGGAGGGACTGTGTGTTATATAAGTGGGGGTCTCTACATGTAAGAGGTACTCTGGACAGAAGTGAACAAGAGGGAAAAGAGAAACCAGAAACCCATGTCCAGTCCAGTAGAGTTGCGCATGGCTGCCGTAGTGCAGCCTCATTCTTCTGGGCCTGGAGACAAGGTGGTTGATGCCGGCGTCCTCTGAATCTTAAGGGAGCAGCTGCCGCGGACGTCTCATTCGGGTATAGGTCCTTGGGGTAGGGAGTTCTTGAAGCATCAGTGGGCAGAAGATAGGCAGGTGACAAACAGACCAACTCAGGGGAAAGTTTAAATCTGAGAGTATTTTGTAGGCAAACAAGCCAGGTTCTTATACACATTTTGAAATGGGGATCTTTTTTTTTTTTGTGGTTATATTTTTTTCATATAATTTAAAATACAAGATGTAGTGTAATATGTTGTCATCAATCTTAAACAATCATTTATTTATAAGTCATTAGATTGGTATCAGTGTATATGCCCTCTTTATCAAAGGTCAGTGTTTTCTCATTATGTCAAACATCTGTGAGTCAGGGAGGTTTTAGCTCTTTGGTCACTATGTGGAGCTTACTCAAACACTTTATTTGTAAGTCATAATATGAACTATGATTAATTTTTAGTCATGTTTTTATTGACAAATGGACTGGAACTTAGTCGTAAGCTTGACTGAATGACCCTTGGCTGCAGTTTCAGGTTAAGGGTCACCTAGCAACATAGTTACGTCTGAGAAGTTCTTGATAAGAAAGTAAAAACAAAGGCAGAAAGGCAAAACAGTCAGAAAAACAGTTTCCATTCTAGTTAGCCAATCTTTCCATTTTATTAGATGCCTAGGGGTAAATTTTATTTAAAAGTTAAAAAAAAAAAAGGAATATACTTTTTCCTGTAACATTTAAAAGGACTGCCATTGTGTATCTGGTGGGTGTCCCACATTTGGTGGACTAACTAGTCCAGGCACTGCTTGCCTCCAGACAAGAACAGTTCTTGCTCAGGAGTGGCAAGGGCACTTTAGGGTGAGGTCCGAGGCTCAGGGCCCTAGGTCAGGTTCCAGGCTTTTCCAGGGAAGGTGGAAAATGAGTTTTCCACAGGGTGTCATGGCTTAGCTCTTTTTAGAATGAGACTGCAGGTCTCAGAAGGCAGTGGACCTCCACAAGCCCCTGATGACACCAAAATGTTATCCGAAGCAGGTGGATCTTCGAAATCAGTTGGCAGGCAGGTCCGATTGTGTACTTAGTTATCCTCTGTGTGAGGGGATGACTTCTAGGTACAATCAAAGGCCATTTGCTGGAGGCTAGAATCTCAGCATAGGGTGGGTTACCTCCAGGATTTCCTTGTGCTTGCTGATCCAGTTCCTTATCAGGAAAGGGTCTGGCTTGTTATCTTCCCTGAGGGCTACGTGACTGTGAAGCTCCTAACAAGATCTGGGGTTACCAAATCAGGTGGAGTGAGAACCCCCACTAAGGAATGGGAGTCCGCCTTCATAGACCGAGTGAGCGAGAAACAGCTATCCGGAGAAGTCACAGAGGACCACCAGCTACCCCAGATCTCTCTCTCTCTCTCTCTCTGTGTCTCTCTCTCTCTCTGTCTCTGTCTCTCTGTCTCTCTGTGTATGTCTCTCTCTGTCTCTCTCTGTCTCTGTCTCTCTCTGTATATGTGTGTATGAGAGACACACATATACACACACACACATGTCTCTGTCTCTGTCTCTCTCTTTCTTCTCTCAGCTCCCTGCACTTTCCTAGTCCCAGATGGTCCCACAGAGCCTGGACAGCAAGTGCAAGAGCCTGCTATTTTCAGACTTGGCCAACATTTCAGCATTTTTGGGACCCCAGTATAGATTCCCCAATGTCAACAGGAAGTAGTCATAGATGATTACATCACACCTTATCCATTTATTATCAACAAAAGGCTGGGATGGTAGGTTTCAAACCCTGGACCTTTAGCCCTAACCCTGTTAGTACACAGGCAATTCCACTGCCCTGCTCTCAGGGACCTAGCAACTGCTTACGTTGTCATCAGCTGCCACCTGCCTGGTGTGCCAGGCGTGTGCTGTGGATACAAGCACCACCAGCCACCTCCTGGGAAATGCAGTCCCCATGCGTGAGCTCTTTCTTTCTCTCTCTTTGCCTTTTCTCTTTGTCTCCCTAGCTTCATGGCAATTTCTCTGGCCTCGTCTCCTGAGACTAGTGAGCCTGCCCAAGAGCTCTTCCCAAATAAACCTGCTTTTATATATTTTTAAAATTTGGCGTGAGTTGGATTATTTCAGCACTGGAGAAAACCTGTTACCAGGTATTTGGACCCGTGTCAGGCAGGCAGGACCCCATCTTGTAATTAATTTGTAAGGAAGGACGCCCCTTCATTAGGGAAGAGCCGGTGTGACGTGTCTGATGAAGACCCCTGTTGAGACAATGCAGTGCTACCTTTCCACATCTCCAGAAGGTAATCCTGGCCATCTTCCGTGAGGCTCCCAGCAGTAAGGAAGGTAGATCAGTGTGCACCTAAGGCTGGCACTGACCTGGAAGTTGTGCCAGGCCCTATAGGACAGGCTCTTGACTGAAAGGCATGGCTTTAAATATTACTAAAGATGAGATGTTGTATATCTGAGAAGAAAACCATTTAGCTTCCTGGACCAGACCAGCAATATAGGCCAAGCAGGAAAAGGTGCTTTCAGCCACATCTGATCTGATACCTGTCCCAGGGCCCACGTGATGGAAGGGGAGAACCTAGTTGTCTTCTGACTCAAGTCACACTGCTAGACTCAGATCGTCAGAGTCTATTCCTGGAAGCCCAATGAGAGTCAGAATCCAGAGTCGATGCAAAAGGAAAGGAATTTAATTGAGCTGACATGGCAGGGTCCATCAAGCTCAGAAGAGTTGAGGACCCCAAGTAGCCAAAGCAGTGGGTTTAAATAACCTTTACAGAAGCATAATTCAGCAACAGCAATTAGTACAAATCTAACTGGCTAACAAAATTAACCTCTAAGGGGACTGGATAGATTGAATGGAGTGTGAGAAGGAGTGAGGGAGCAGCCCAGAGGGGAGAGGGGGCAGCCCTAGCATATGTTAGGGTGAGATACGGGTGGGCATGAAGGTGTGGTTATTCTAGGAACTATCTTGAGCTAGTGGGTTCTGAGTTGGGTGGGGTAGAAGCAATGGGATGTAGCAGTGGAAATTTTTCTTAACTTGACCTATTTGGCTACTTTCAGCACCAAACATATAAGTAATATGGCTGAGCAATAGCTAGCTTCAGCTAACTTGGATTCTTCAACACCACCTCACACAGCCACCCCACACTAGATAAATACATGTGTAACTTATAGACAATAGATAGTCACTTACAGTGAACTTAGCTTCCTCAAAAGTTTCTTCCAAGCTGTCTAATCATTGTCAGCGTGATATCTTGTTGTTGAATATTTATTAACTTCTAGAAGGCTTTTACTATGACCTGGCTAGCCCTCCAGTAATTGAGACAGAGACCTACAGACTTATTTAATCAGCGGTTAGCACAATAACTGGGCAGGTATGATTTAGATTAATTTTCTTTCTATTTTCAAAGATGTATTTATTAAGTATACAGTGTTTTGCCTGCATGTTCACCTGCATGCCAGAAGAAGTCACCAGATCTCATTATAGATGGCTGTGAGCCACATTGTAGTTGCTGAGAATTGAACTCAAGACCTTTGGAAGAGCAGGCAGTACTCTTAACCTCTAAGCCATCTCTCCAGCCCTAAACTAATTTCCTAAGATAGTCTGGCTACCTCCCAGCTGCATCCCCAAGTTACTTGCCAATATGTCCTCCTGTCTGAGCTGGATCTGGTCCAGCAGGCCACATCCTCTTTCTCCATCTTCTTTTCCCTCGTGGTCCTTCTAAAGCCCCAAGTTCAGGAACCGAAGCTCTGCCCAGTTACAGGTTGTCCAGCCTTTTTTTATTAACCAATCAGAGATAACTGGAAAGCAAAATTTATACAACATCATTTGGTATATGTGAGTCCAGAGTGCAACTAGATCTTGGGGTCTAGAATTTAGCATCCAAATGGGTAGAGTACCAGACCAATCCCCAACAATGTCTAGAGAGAAAACCCTCCCTTGGTTGAGACCCAGTTCTTCTGTCTTTTAATTAAACAATATGCACTCGGCCTTTTATCCCCACTGGCTGTAGATATATAAAATGACACACAGAGAATCTTTAAGATGCCCCTTCCCCATATTTTACTATTGATCGCTCAGGTGGCATTTGAAGGGAGCTGGATGGTTTGCATAACTTGGGAATAGGCGTCTTGTGGGACTTGGAAAGCGACACAGCTATGGGATGGAGGGGGGTGGGTATTTTCATCTGGGAGCTACACTTGGAACACCAGCTGACCATTTACTGTTCTAACTTTGCCTCCAAAAAGACCTGCTCAAGATCTCGTTGTTCCTGTTCTCAAAAGAAAAGACACGTTGACCTCAGGAGGCCACATCGCCAGGAGCTCTGTGGTCACTGCAAAGACAAGAAACTCTCCTGCAGCATTTTCTATGGCTTTAAATCCATCCAGTGACAGCGGTACCATGTCTGGTTTGTAGACTTGACAGTGGTGTAGTCCTCTATGCCACTTGGCTCTGAATAAATAACTATATGTGAACTAGACCATGAGCAACACATTAATAGGTAATTCCTGTGTTAAAACAGCAATATCATACCGGAAATGGTAGCTCTTGACAGGAAGAAGGAAGAGAAAAATCCAGGGGTGGTATACCCCTTCAGCCCTTGGGAGTCAGAGGCAGATGGAACTCTTGAGTTCAAGGCCAGCCTGGTCTACATAGCCTCAAAATAGAAGAGAGAGATGAGGAGGAGAGAGAGGGTGAGGGGAAGATAGGGTGAAGGAAAGAGAGGGAAAGTTTAAAGTTAATTTGAAAATTTGAGTAAAATTTAAAAAATATATGACTAACTTTTGTTTTGGAGGGGGCAGGGTTTCTGGCTGTCCTGAAACTTGCTATGTAGACCAGGCTGGCCCCAAACTTAACAGTGGTCTGCCTGCCTCTTTTGTCCTAGTGCTGGATTAAACATGACAAGCTTTTATGAGCTAAGTGTTACATCAGTGGAGTAGGAATGTAGGGCTACTCAAGGGGCAACAGTCCTTGTTTCTCACTGTACGTAACTATACCAAACGTTGGACTCATGCGTGGAAGGTGCAGACATGGTTGACACTCACCACAGAAGAACAAGGTGAGGCCCCTTGTTGCGTCAGCTGGCCTCCACCTCACTATGTAGTTGAGGATGATCTTGAACGCTGGATCCTCCTGCTTTGCTCTCTAAAATGTTGGGGTTTCAGTGTCCATCACCTCACCTGTCTTGCAGCAGTCATACTAAGTAAGAAATGTGAGGACCTTTTCCTAGGTGAGGAGCTGGAGGCAGAGAGACGTCAATGGAGCTGAGCTAGGATTTAAACTTAGGTTGACCAGGACTTGTTCCGTGACTTTAATTGCTGTGTTTACATTGTCCCTCAAACTCAGATGGCAGTAGATGACATAGGAAACACAGAACTGAGGTAGAGAAATCCATTTGGGTGACTAGGAGACGAGATGAAAGATGAAGGGAGTCGAGAGGTAGTGTGGGTTTGATTCAAGCACACAGCAATAGCAAGGGTCCTGAGGGGACAGTGTGTCCTCACCGTGTTCCAGGGCCAAAGTGGGGCGTAGGGCTGCGGACAACATGCTGGGACGTATGCTTCTTAAGACAAAAAGGCAAGAGCAGTAGGACCCACGAAAGGATTACAACAGGGCAGGGATGTGAGATGTTTGATGTTAAAGGCTCACTACTGCGAAGGAAAGCTAAGGAGGATGGAAGGAAGGACACTGGCCAGGAAGTGGACAGACACAGGGGCACAGTGGCACCTTGGGCAAAAGTGTAGCTGTGGCGCTTGAGAAGACTTTCGTAAGTCCGAGATGCTGTTTGGAAATGTCCAAACATTGTTGGCGTCAACACTGGTGATGGAGGGGGCAGTGGCTCTCAGATGCCTGCGTTGAGCTCTAGGGGTGGACGACCATGTGAGGTGCACCAGTTAGCAAGCGTGTGGCCGAACTACTTCCTGTTCCTGGCTTTGGTGTTTAAGCGATGTGGGCCAATGGGTAAGTTGCTTGGTCTCTATGTCTGTTTCACTATCTAGAAAACGAAGGTAACAATAGTCCCTGTCTCTTGGTGGTGGTGGTGGTAGTGAGTACCTAAGGAGCTGACGAGTACGTTGCTTTGTGTTGCTATAACTAAATAGCTGAAGCTAGGTACTTCATAAAAGCACAGAGGTTTATTTGGCTTTCATATTTGGAAGCTGAAAGTTCACGCTCAGGGAGCTAAGTCTGTTTGGCTTCCAGTGAAGGTGTTGCTGGCTATGCTACACCTTGAGTGGCACTTTGTAGGAGCCATATGTGAGAGTGGATTATACACTCCCTGGGGACCTAACTCAACCCTGAGGGATGGGCACCAGTCTCCTCTGTGGTGCATCTGGGCCACTTAAACATTTTTAACCTTAATTTTTATGTATATGGATATTTTGCCTGCATGAATGGCTGCTGGTCATGTGCATGCAGTGCCTGAAAAGGCCAGAAGGGGGCGTCAGATCTCCTGGAATGGGAGTTAGAGATGGTTGTGACTATATCATGTTGGTATCTGGAACTGAACTCTGGCCCTCTGTTTGCTTGTTTTCTGTTTTTCTTTCTTTTTTATTAATTTATTCAGATTACAACTCAATTGTTATCCCATCACTTGTATCCTCCGATTCCTCCCTCCCTCCTACTTTCACCTCCCCTAGGTCTATGACTGAGGCGGACCTCCTCCCCCCTATATGGTCATAGGCTATCAAGTTTCATCTTGATAGCCTGTTTTCTGTTTTTCGAGACAGGGTCTCTCTGTGTGTCCTTGGCTGTCCTGGAGTCGCTTTGTAGACCAGGCTGGCCTCAAACTCACAGAGATCCACCTGCCTCTGACTCCTGAGTGCTGGGATTAAAGATGTATGTCACCGCCGCCTGGCCGACAGAGTGATTTCTGTCTTCAACACATTAAGTTTGAAGACTTTGAGATGTTCATCCAAGAAAGGGATGTCATATACACTAACTTGTGTATATCAGGGATAGAAAAAAGAAAAAGAGAGAGAGAGAGAGAGAGAGAGAGAGAGAGAGAGAGAGAGAGAGA
>OU015754.1:1060030-1086529 GCA_907169655.1 Acomys percivali
GAGAGAGAGAGAGAGAGAGAGAGAGAGAGAGAGAGAGAGAGAGAGAGTACTTGGAGTCATGAGCCTGGATGGGATCACCTAGGAGAGTACATTACAGAATCCTGGCATATGCCAGTCTGTGCTGCAACAAGCCTAAAAATTTAAAGTCACAGGAGTCGTCTGGTGAACTTGGGTGAATATTATGATTCAGGATGCCTGGGTTCTGAGACATGGCAATTCTAACATGCTCTCAGAGGCTTTCAAAGCCACAGGCGCCCTCCACCCGCCCTCCACCCCAACACTGTGTGTGACAGCACAGAGAGGCTCCATGAAAGAAGAGGTCAAAGGGCCTATGAGGGAGTGATAGAGCGAGAAGGAACTTGGGACAGCATTTCAGGAAGGAAATAGACAAAGGCAAGACCGATTGGGCAACTCGGAGCTGATGGTGCAGGTCTTGGGACCTGAGATGGGAGCTTGAGGCAGGACGGGGAATGAAGCAGACACTTTACAATTTGGGCTTTTAGGAATCAGAGAAACTGTGGATGGCTTTAGAAGGGCATTGTGTGGGCAATGAGGAACCATGCTCATTGAATCGTGTGCATGTGTGCATGCGTGCGTGAGTAGGAATGACAGGTATGGGCTACCATTCCCAGGTCTGAGTTTTCTCTTTCATCAATAAAAGATGATTGAAAGTTAACAGTTTGGGGTTTGGAGAGAGCTCAGTGGTTAGACCTCATATTGTAGAGGTCCTGAGTTCAATCATGGCACTTGTGTCATGGGGCTCACAACTGCCTGACTCCAGGAGGACCAGTCTTGTCTGGTTTCCATAGGTATAGGTGCTCGAGGGCACATTCCCATGCAGGGACATGCACATACAATTACAAGTAACACAAGGGATGGACGGACGGGGCTGGAGAGGCAGCTCAGCAGTCAAGAGTACCGGATGCTCTCGCAGAGAACCCGTTCCCAGCATCCACACGGTGTCACATCCACCTGTTATTCCAGGGCTTTCTTCCGGCCTTCACGGGCAGCTGTATGTACATGGTGCCCACATGTAAACTCAGGGGCACATGCATATCAAAATAATACATCTACATCTATAAAGAAAAGTCTTGTTCTTATGTTGGTGCCAACTTCCAAAGAGACTGTACTTGTCTCTCTGGATCCAGGGGCCACGCACTTCGTAACTCCAGTGTGTGTCATTTACAGGATAGAGTACCCAGTAGACCTCAAGGCTGTCATGGTGACAGCCACACTCAAAACCCACAAATATCAAAGCAAAACAAAAAACCACAAATATCAAAGGCAAATATTTTAATTCACTAGAAATAAAATGCATGATCAACATGTATTTTGTCTTTTTTTTTTTTTAGTCTAAAGGCAATTCTGAACAGATTTATCAACCAAGATTACATCACAAAAACTTTCAATGTATTTACACAGTGAATAAGTTACATAGATAAACTCTGGATGTGCGACAGATCACATGCCCACATGGAACACCCGCCAGTGTTGGGTTTCAGGAAGAAACTTTAGGGATGTCCCTTTACACATATATTACAAATAAAATAGGACATTATTCTTGAGGTGGCAACTCACATCTTCCCTTTATGACTACTTCTGGCTACTAAAAGATGCATGCATGGCAGGGGCCAGGGCTGGGGATTTCTGTAATTTGCTTTTCTATAAAATGGCAAAGGTAATTCAAACAAACACTTGTTCTTTAGTATAAATAACGTTCATTAAAACAACCGTCTTGTAAAAAGCAGCCATGATCCTTAAAAAGAATCCATCTGGATCTTCCCTGGTGCAGAGAGACCCAGGGTTTTCAGAAACAGTAGCCTAGCAACTTAAGAAAGGTACTTCATAGCAGCCTCGTTTAGGTACAGTGTACATTAAACTGTAGTTCATTTACAATTCCCTTTTCAAGCGCACAGGCTGTCAGCTTTTGACCATCATACAGGTTTTCAGTGGCCAGCTTCATTCTGCCTGCCTCCCTTTCCAACTCACTAAAAAAACAAACAAAACCCACAAAAAAAAAGGGAAGAAAAATAGGTGAAAGAAAGGGAACGAATGTACAAGTTTTAGAATATAAATTTTTTTCCATGTGAAGAAAAACATTGCACTTTTGCCAATCTAAAACTATTTCTAGAAAGGGTGGTATCATTCAGCGTGGTCAGCTTTGGTAATGCAACAGAAGTCATTTCTTCAGTAGTGGGTTGCATTTGCTCAGTGAAGGACAGCCACACGGCATGATGGGTTGTCTGTCTCAGAAGGTCCCTACGCTGCCTCAGTTTGGACAGTATTGCTACACATTGGAAGTTGAGTCATCTTCTTTAGAAAAAGTCCTACAGGTAACAAGAGGGAGAACACTCTGTCCAAGCCTTGCGAAGGCTGAGAAGACAGCGAATGACGTCGCCCCAGCATGGCAGCACTGCGAGCTTGGGAACCATGGGGGACGGGAGGCTCCTGTCAGAGACTAGTGCCAGAAACGCTGGAGTCTGGGAGAAAAGCGGTGAGGACCCGGTAGCTCTGGGCCCTGCGGATCATGTCCCGGATCTCCATGTTCAGTTCCATTAGTTTGGTGCAGATTTCAGTCAGGCTGTGGTTGGACCCCACCAGGGCGTAAGTACCCGTCTGTCCCAGAGTTTGGTGACGGAAATAAATATTCAAGAGTGTCTGGACCTCATCGTCGGAGCTGCTTCCAAAGATGTCATTGGGCCACAGGCTTCTGTGGTGAAGAAAGAACAGTAGAGATTAGAGGCACAAAGTTGGGAGGGCTGAGTCTTGGTTAGTATAAAAATAAACTTGGGTCTTTGAGATTCACTACAGCATATCATACACTCCTCAAAAGCACACAGTTGCTTGGGTTCTAATACGTTTATAGTTGTCCAAATAGTGCTATAATCAGTCTTAGAATATTGGTTATTGCTGATAAAAATATCAGAATGGAATATGATGCTCTTTTTCTTTTAAACTTTATTTGCATATGAGTGCTTTATCTGCCAAAGAGGGCATCAGATCATATTATGGATGGCTGTGAGCCACCATGTGGTTGCTGGGAATTGAACTCAGGACCTCTGGAAGAGCAGGTGGTACTCTTAACCACTGAGCCATCTCTCCAGCCCCCGCAATGCTCTTTTAAAACTTACTTTATATGTATATGTGCTTGCATGAATATATGTGCACCGCATGTGTGCGGTGCTCACAGAGGCCAGCAGAGGGCATGGGAGTCCCTGGAACTGGAATTCAGGTGGTTGTAAGCTTCTGTGTACTTGTTGGGAGCGGAACCTGGGTCCGTCCTCTGGAAGAGCAGCCAGTGCTCTTAGCCAGCAAGCCATCTCGCTCCAGTTCTGAATTGAACACTCTGATTTGCTATAGCCATCTTATCCTGACGTATGTGAAGACTAAAACAGCCTCAAAATATACCGTCATTTAAGTTTAAAATTATATGGGGGTATATTCTGAATTGCTGCAACTTTCAGAAGCAAGACTGATATGTGTAACATGTGAGGTCTGGGATTGCAAGCACGAAAATCTAAGAAGAGACATGTAAGCTGTGTGGATATCCCAACCTTGGCAAGCGTGTCCCTAACCAGTAAACAATGGCGGGGGAGGGGGGACGGGGGGGGGTGGAGACACAATGGAGCCACCTGCACTCCTTGATCTGCCGCAGTGCCTTGCCGAGCTCGTTGTTCTTCAGGCAGTCCAGCACGGACTGGATGGCTGCCTCAGTCGACGTGAAGGCTGGCTCTGACCACGGCCCCTCGATGTGCAGTGGGTCCGTGGCAATGGCCGCCGTGGCCTCTCTCAGGTTCCTCTTCAGGTCAGTCAGTTCCCTGGACATGTTCAGCAGCTGTTTAAAACAGACGGAATGTGCTTAGGCACAGGCCGGCCGGCCATCCTCAAAGACGTTTTACCATCTCTGTAAATGAGGGAGCTGGCTGTGGTGGCGTGTGCCTGGAATCCTGGTCCTTGGAAGCACGAGGCGGGAGGATTGGCAAGGATTTGAAGCCAGCCTGCGCCACCCAGTGAGACAGACAAAATGGCACAACAGCAGAACCTCACTGACCTACACGGCATATATAAAGGATTGAGTTATATCCGGGTGTGGCGGCGCACACCTTTAATCCCAGCACTCGGGAGGCAGAGGCAGGTGGATCACTGTGAGTTTGAGGCCAGCCTGGTCTATAAAGAAAGTCAAGGACAGCCAAGGCTACACAGAGAAACCCTGTCTTGAAAAACCAGAAAGAAAAAAAAAAAGGATTGAGTTATAAGCTTGGGATCCCTCTGTTGATAGCTGCGATGTTCTAGAAAGGAAAGATTCAAAATCTTTGCTGTAGCTCAGTGTTAGGGCTCGCCTTGTGTGTGCACAGCCCTGGGTTCAAGCTCGGTACTCCCAAACAGCATTTCCTGTTTGACCAGAAAGAACATAAGTGAACAGGAAGGGTATACAGGGAACGGGCTTGAGGAGGGTAGACCTGATCCAAATGCTGAATGTCAGTCAGCCTGACACCATGGACACTATGGGGTTTTGTTTTTTTTGTTTTTCAAGACAGGGTCTTACTATGTAGTCCTGGCTGTCCTGGACTCGCTTTGTAGACCAGGCTGGCCTCAAACTCACAGAGACCCATCTGCCTCTGCCTCCCGAGTACAGGGATTAAAGGCATGCACCACCATGCCCGGCTCGATACTATGGTTTTTGTTTTTAACAGGGTCTTACTATGTAGTCCTGGCTGTCCTGGAACTCACTATGTAGACAGTGTTCTTAGACTCACAGAGATCCCCCTGCCTCTGCCTCATATGTGTGCTGGGATTAGAGGTGTATTTGGCCATCCTGTGTGGAGGAATGTTAATTCGGAACATGGCTGTTCTGGCAAGAGATCACATCCAAAGGTCTGTGTGATCTGCTGGGCAGTGGTGGCACACACCTTTAAAACCAGGAGATAGAAGCAAGCAGATCTCTGAGTTCAAGGCCATCCTGGTCTAGAGCAAGTTTCAGGTAAAGAAAAGCTTAGTTCCAGGCGTGGTGGGTACAAGCCTTTAATTCCAAACAATGAAGGTAAAGTTAATTTGTAGAAGGAAGCATCCTTGTTTGAAAGTGCTGTTTAATTGAGTGTCAGAGAAGGTGATAAATGACGAAAGATTTGACAGAATAGGGATGCTGTCAGTACCACAGGGACGCCACTTAAGGGAGCAGTGCAGAGAATGAGTAAGAGGTGAGGCAGTTTACAGACGGAGGTTGTAGAGAGGACAAACTAGACGTGGGAAGGCAGAAAGAGGCAGAGAATGAGGGAGGAGCTGGAAGAGTAGGAGAGACTGCTGGAGTTGGTTTGAGGCCAAGCAGAACAATTCAGAGGCTGAGAGAGAAGCCAGATAGAATCAGTCAGCTTGGAGAGGAGTTTGAGCCAGAACAGCTGAGTTGAACCAGCCAACCCAGAGCTCAGAAAGAGCTAGAAAGGGTGAGCTTATTCAGTAGTAAAGCTCAGAGGCTGAAAACATTCTGGGCCTAGATTAGATTGTATGGAGGCTAGAAGCTTCCAGGACTAGGCCAAGGTCAGCAGATGGAGGCAAGAAGCCTCCAAGAAGACAATTAAATCAGGTGAATAAAAGTCACTTTTATAAAGCCCTGCCTGTTCTTTTCTATAAATATACTTCTGAGAAAGTTTAATGAACAACATACAGTAAGAGATTTAAAAACTAATAATAAGC
Source organism: Acomys percivali (assembly GCA_907169655.1). Taxonomy (NCBI): domain Eukaryota; kingdom Metazoa; phylum Chordata; class Mammalia; order Rodentia; family Muridae; genus Acomys; species Acomys percivali. Next base: position 1,065,722 of record OU015754.1, read on the forward strand.
CAAGTATTGTGGCAAACACCTTTAATTCCAGCATGTGGATCTCTGAGTTGGAAGTTAGCCTGGTCTACACAGGTTCTAGGCCAATCAGGGATACATAATGTAGACCTTGTCTTAAAGAAAACAAACAAGAGCTGGAGAGATGGCTCAGTGGTTAAGAGCATTGACTGCTCTTCCAGAGGTCCTGAGTTCAATTCCCAGCAACCACAAGGTGGCTCACAGCCATCTATAATGTGATCTGGTGCTCTCTTCTGGCCAGCAGGTGTACATGCAGACAGAGCACTGTATACATAATAATAAATAAATCATAAAAAAAGCAAGCAAGCAAACAACAGGTAAAAACAGAGTAACAATATTAATAGCCTAAATGAAAGTGATTCATTTCCACTTAGTATTTTTAGACAGATGTTAACTACGGTAGCTGTGTGTAACGTCTGTCTCAGTGAACTCATGCAGGACAGAATCCTAACTTTCTATTGTTTTACATGTGTTTCATCTGTATGAACGCCACAGCACATATGTATTAGAGGACAGCTCTTGGGAGCTGGCTATTTTCCTTCCACTGTGTGGGACCTGGGGATTGAACTCAGGGTTTTAGGGTTAGCAGCGAGCACCTTGACCTGTTGAGCCACATGCTGGCCCCAAATCCTCAGTCTTTCAATTTTTTATTTTTATTATTTAATTAATTAATTAGTTAATTATATTTTGAGACAGGGTCTCTCTGTAGCTTTGGCTATCCTAGAACTCACTCTGAAGACCAGGCTGGCCTTGACCTCACAGAGATACACCTGCCTCTGTCTCCCTGAGTGCTGGGATTAGAGGTGTGTGCTGATAACCCCCAGCAATTTTGTTTGTTTGTTTGTTTGTTTGTTTGTTTTTAAAGACAGGGTCTCTCTGTCTGGAGGATTAAAGGTGTGCACCACCACACCCTCACCACACACCCATAATGGTATTAAGAGGGAAGAAAGGAGGGAGGAAGGAAGGGAGGGAGAGAGACAGACAGAGGCAGACACACAGACACACACAGGAGAACAAGAACACCCTGGGCGTTATCTCTCGGATTTTCAGCCTGCAAAAAAAACAAAAACAAAAACAAGAACTAAGTAGACCATTTTTTTTTCTTATAAAGAATGTGGCCCTCTGTATTACTGTCCCTGAATATGTGGAAGGCTTTCTGGGAGTGGTTAAATGGGAGAGGATGGGGGAGTCTGGAGCCGCAGGCTACTGTAGGGCCGGACTACTGCAGAGCGGACAGTTTGGGTGAGGGCCCAGAGAGCCTGAGTGCTGCCGGCAATGCAGCAGGTGAAAGCCCTGCAACTGAGGTCTCTGATGGAGCCGAGAGTTCTCTTGGGAACTGGAGTGAAGGCCATCCTTGTTACCTTGTGGCCAAGAGTCTGGCTTCCCTGTGCCCTTGTCCGGAGGCATCCTGGAAGGCTGAATTTCAAAGTGATCAGCCAGAGTACCTAGCAGAGGAGATCGCAAAACAGCCAAGCACCGAGGCTGCTGCATGGCTACTCTTCAAATGCGAGAGCAGAGGGATGATCTGAAGGCAGAGTTCATTAAAAGGGAAGCAGAGTGGCTTAGCCAGACGAGGAGCCATCAGGGTCTAAAGAGGAAAGGCTTGCCAGAACAACCTCTGGCCAAGAAGATGAAAGTGGATAAACAGAGGCTGTCCGAGCTGAATCCTGGCAATAAGAAGCACGCCTCGAGGGGACCCCAGAAAAGAGCCCCAAAGCTGACTGGGGATTCTAGTTTGCTGGCAAAAGGACCCCTGACTTCAGCCATGATTCCGAGGGGCCCGGATGCAGCTCCTGTAAGCGGCAGGCCTCAGCAGCCTCAGTGTGCTGGGGGTTTTGCAGGTATAATAAACTTAGCGATGGAGCAGTGGCAGCTCTCATCACAGCCAAAGAGGAAAGCCTGGGAGGCCAGGAAGAAAGCTGCCCTCCAGTTGGAGTCTCTATGGAAAGCGTCTAAGGTGATGCCTCATGAAGTTACGGTCATGAAGCCACAGTGGAGGTCCAAGAAGAAAAACAGTGACATCAGCATCCCCAAACAACGGCCACAGAAAGCGGCTAGCAGTGTGACACACAAGCCTGTAAAGGCTGAGAGCATCAGATTGCAGCCTTCCGTGGCGGCCGTGAAGGTGGAGACCCACAGAGCAGGGAGACTCCCTCCAGGACTAAGGCTAACACCCAGATCTGTCCCAGGGGTAGAGACTCTGCAGAGAGACCACACAGGGGCGAGGCTTACAGAAGTAGGACGGCCACCGAAATGCCAGGAGCCTGGGAGAGCTGTGGAAAGGAGAGGCCAGCCTCTGAAGACTGGAGCAGGTAGGTGACTTGGGGGCTGTTTATGGTGTGTTCAGTCCACCCCTGCATCTTACAAGAGTGTACCTTGTTTTGATATTCCAGGTTCATGGCTACAAGAGGGTGACAACTGTCTCAGATGAGCCTTGAGGACCCAACGCCGTAGGTCTGTGAGTTCGAGGCCAGCCTGGTCTACAAAGTGAGTCCAGGACAGGCAATGCTAACACAGAGAGACCTTGTCTCAGAAAACAAACAACAACAACAAAAAAGACTTTGGGATTGTTTAATGGGATTTATGTTTGTTTGGTTTTTGTTTTGTATGTGATAAGGGCATGAGCTGCAGGCTCCACTAAGAGCTAGCAGTTGGATGCTGCGCTTTGGTCCCTGAAACTCATACAGGCATTTCTTCCTCTGCATCTCTGCTGATGGTAGTAAGTGGGTCGGAGCTTAATCAGACTGTGGTGTCTAGACACCGACCTTCGGGGCGTGATGAATGATTTCATTAGAGTGGGGCCCTAATGGCTCATTTCCAGGAGCATTATTAGGAGGAGGGAGCAGAGACCATGTACACAAACATGCCCGGCTTCCCTCCAGGGTGTGGCACTGCAGGAGCCAGTGACACTTGTATTCCCAGTTTCCCAAACTGAGTTAAATAAACTTACTCTTTATAATGTGGCTGGCTTTGAGTGTCTTATATCATTAAAAAGCCGACTAGGGGTGTGTGTGTGTCCGTCCTCCTGTGCATCTCAGTTGTTTTCCAGCTGTAAGACTAATGCTTGTATTATTACAAGTCTATTTTAAAAATTACATATATAGAATTGTTGGTGAAGTTTGGTACGTAAGTACTCAAAAATGTAATTGTCAACATGTACCTGTTTTTGTGTGGTTTGTTTTGAGACAGGATCTCAAACATAGCCAAACTATCATGGAACCCGCTATGTAGAGCAGGCTGGCCTCAAACTCAAGAGTGCCTCCTGCCTCTGCATCCTGAGTGCTGGGGTTAAAGGCATATGCCACCACGCCCGGCTGGGTCCTGGTTTTTTTGTTTTTAACAGTAAATGATTTTTCACTATTTTCTCTCCCACACAGAAAAGATTGAAGATACAAATGTGTTTGTTGATTTGTTTTGTTTTGTTTTTGAGACAGGACTTTTCCCTTGCAGTTCTGGAACTCACTCTGTAGACCAGGCTGGCCCTAAGCTCAGGGATCAACTTGCCTCTGCCTCCTGAGTGCCAGGCGTAAAGGCACAGGCTGACACCAGCTGTCATGTTTTCTGAGATGTTTTACATTCTTAGCCAGGGCTGAGCTGGGAGTGGTGGTGCACGCCTTTAATCCCAGCATTCAAGGCAGAGGTCGGAGCATCTCTGAGTCTGGAATGTAAATGCAGCCATGTCTACATAACAAGCTGCAGAACAGCCAGTGCTACACAGTGACCACGTCACAGAACAACCCCCCAAAGCCAGCCTGGGCTGCCCAGGACCCCACTAAATAAATAGTCGAGGCTGGCCCTTGTACTTCCAACTCCTGGAGAAATGGGATTCCAGGCATCTACTACCACACTTGGTCTTAGGCTGTGCTGTGGGCTAGGCGAGCACTCTACCAATGGAGTCACACCCTTGAACCACGCTGCCCTTGTATATCTTTCCCTGGGTTGTTTTCATCTTTCATTTGTCTTAGCAATTGAAACTCCATGTGTTTCCTTCTCTATCATTCCACCATGTTGATGGGTTACAACAGGGATGTCTCTTTTTTGAGTATTGGGCCCCATTGCTCTCTTTCATCCTGTGATGATGCTCTGCTCTCGGGGAGATGTCTATGGTGGCTCACTGACACCAACCTTTCTCACCTTTAGTAGACCGGATATACATTCTCTGCACTTCCCCAGCGCACACTGAGTCCCCTTTGCTTTCACTCCTAGGAAACCTGGAGCCCTTTGGGAGCAGCGTGTCCAAATGAATTTAATTTTTATGTTTGGATGCACAAAAGCATCTCTGTGCTGAAGCAGGAAGCACAGACCACCAGACAGGGAGGCATTTCTTTCCTTCCTTACGCTAAGGGCAAGTGTGAAAGGCTACATGACAAGGAGCAAACACGAGCTTTTCTCCGAGGATGGCCTGTCAGGGTGACGTGTGGCACCTGGTGTAACTGTAGGGCTGGGGGCACTTGTCCCTGAAGGTGGGGCCGCCTCACTCTTTTCACCTTAGTTGTGGCTGCTCTAGAAAAGCATTCAGAGCTGAGAAGAGAAATATATTTTTTTTCTTACTTGAACCAAATAATAATTTTGTTTTGTTTTTTCTTTTTGAGACAGGGTTTCTCTGTGTAGCCTTGGCTGTCCTGGACTTGCTTTGTAGACCAAGCTGGCCTCGAACTCACAGTGATCCACCTGCCTCTGCCTCCCAAGTCAAAATAATAATTATATGCAAAAAAAAGCCAAAACAAAAAAACACACAACTGACCCAGTTTGTACCATTATAAGTGGAGTGGAGGATGGAGAAAACAAAAAAAAACACAAATGAAACTAATAACAAAAGCTCTCCTGGCTTCTGTGGTGAGAGGAGCTGGCGGACTCACCTCTGGCACGGAGCTCACTTCATGCACCTGGCCGATGAGTTTGCAGTAAGACTGATAGAGCAGGAGCAGCTGGAAATGCAGCTTGTACAGCCGCTGACACAGCTCCAATTGCTAGGGAGGGAGGGCGCAGGGGAAGAGACAGCTGTTAGCGCTCACCCAGGAAGCTGGTTCCTTAAAAACACCAGCAACCTTAACCATCTGTCTACATTCCAAATAAAACAAGCCCAAACCCACTCGGTAACATCTGGGAGACCGTCACAGTATAATATAGAATATAATTTCTATAAAGAATGACTAATTAGAATCGGCTATAAAAAGGATGGAGGGAACCACGTTTCCATTGTATTTGCCAACGAAATACCTATAAATTACACCTGAGTGGTTGTGTTAATTTTTTAATAAGCTACAAACTGCTTTTAAACAGCCAAGAATCCTTTTTGTTAGGGGAGAGCTGATAGGCAAAATGCTAACTAGTTCTAGGTGTTAAGTTTGTAAGTTGAGTTGCTCCTTGGGAGCCAACTGTGTATGTCTGGGCTGTGGGCTGTGGGGTGGGGGAGTGGGGGTGGGGTAGGGGGTGGGGGTGTCAGCCACTCCTGACATCTGCAGAGACACAGCACAACACTGTGGGTTAGCTCACAGAGCGGGTGGGGTGTTACAGAGGAGGGGGAGAGCCTTCAGCAGGTGGGAGGTCATGGCTCTGTAGTCTCCAGGAAAAGTGAGTTGAACAGTTGCTGTAAATCAGATGTGTAAACACTCCACTGCTGGGTTGAAAGACAGGGGATATGGGACCTTGTGCTGTCAGCTCAGAATCCAGAACTTTAAAAGCAGCGTAGAACACTCTCCCCAAATCCGGGAAAAAAGATAAGCTTATAAGAGCTTCAAGTTTTTTTTTTTTTTTTTTTTTTTAATAATTTATTTTACTTTTATTGTATGTGCATTGGTGTCTTGCCTGCATGTATGTCTGTGTGAGGGTATCAGATCTTGGAGTTACAGACAGTTGTGAGCTGCCATGTGGGTGCTGGGAATTGAACCCCAGATCCTTTGGAAGAGCAGCCAGTGCTCTTAACTGCTGAGCCATCTCTCCAGCCCCAATTTTACGGAGTATGTTCTGATATTCTGTTGCTATCACTCACATGTCTTTTCATTCTGATCCCCGCTCCCTTTGATGTTTTAGTTTAGTTGTTTTGTGTTTGTTTGTTTTGTTTGGTTTTGACACAGGGTTTCTCTGTGTAGCCCTGGCTGCCCTGGAACTCATTCTTTAGACCTGGCTGGCTTTGAACTTTGAGATCCACCTGTCTCTGACGCATGCTCCACAACCACCTGCCTTAATTCTGATTTTTAAGTTATACTTTATGCTAAGACTGTGCTGAAAGAAGCTCCCTCCTTCCCCCGACTTCCCTCCTTTCAGGAGAAAACCAATTCCGCCTAGAGCCCCCTGCCCCCAGTACTGGTAAATAGCTTTAGAGCGAAGCTTTAGAGTTCACAGTCTTGGTCTTTGTTTGTCTTAGCAAAGCTCCTTATGATAATTTAATAAACTTCTTTGTTTTTGTAAACGGGAACCTTTTAAAATCTGATATGAAATGTAACTGTCAGGATCATGCAAATTAACTTAAAAAGTGTTTAAAAATAGTGTTATCTTTGCAATTCATGGTGAAACCTAGCCATGAAAGCTCTTGACTTTGCTAAATGCCAAATGATGGTATTTATTGCTTAAAATTTTCCATTGAGAGAATGAGAATTCATAGCAATGTTGGTTTCTAGTTTGAGAAGAAAGAGTTCAAAAGGCTACCAATAAGCTGCCATGTCTCAATCTACCAAAGAAAAGAAAATTAAACAAAAAAAAAGGGAAAAACATGCTAAAAGATGTAACAGTTAACAGTAAAAATAAGGCTCGTTTTGGGGTCCGTGCCTCAGTGGACAAAGAATATGAAAGAAAGTTAACTTACTGCAAGAGATTCCATTTGCTACGCAGCAAGCATGGTGCAGGAGACAAAGGAAAGGAAAGAGAGGAGAGGGTCAGTGTGGCATGCAACAGGAAGCACAGCCCTCTTCCGGGAGCGGAGCTGTCAGCAGCCAGCTGTGCTGGCCCAGGCCTGCGAGCGCGTGCCAGTGTCGTACCCGGTCAACATGCACAGCCGGCTGGTTAAAAACAAGCATTAGAGGGCAACGCGTCACTGGAAAAAAACACGGCTTGCAGTGCTTCGGCTTCTCTAGTTGACTTAGATTTCCCCTGAGTCCACCTCGGGGCTTTTTTTTTTTTAAGATTTGAGTGCACTAATGTAAATGGAACTCAGAAAGCTGAGAATCACTTATTTCCTTTAATCGGATTGTATTTCAGGTTGGAAATTATATGTATATGTGTGTATGTGTGTGTGTGTATGCTTTTAAGGGTTTTTTTGTTGTTGTTTTTTCGAGACAGGGTTTCTCTGTATAGCCTTGGCTGTCCTGGACTTGCTTTGTAGACCAGGCTGGCCTCGAACTCACAGCAATCCACCTGCCTCTGCCTCCTGAGTGCTGGGATTAAAGGTATGAGCCACAGCGCCTGGCCGAAGAAAATGTTAAAAAGTTTTCAAAGTCAGTTTAAAGCAGGCCTTGTGGAGCACACCTATAGTTCCAGCACTCTGGAGGCTAAAGGAAGACAACTGAGAGTTTGGGGCTAACCTGGGCTTGTTGTAAGACACTGTCTCGGAAAAAAAAAAAAAGACACTGTCTCAGGACCTACCCAAAATCATCAACTTGGTTAATTCTGAGTCCATGTATGTATGTATGTATGTATGTATGTATGTATGTATGTATGTATGTGTATATATATATTGACACAGGGTTTCTCTGTGTAGCCTTGGCTGTCCTAGACTCACTTTATAGACCAGGCTAGCCTTGAACTCACAGCGATCCACCAGCTTCTGCCTCTAGAGTGCTGGGATTAAAGGCATGCACCAGTTATATCTTGGCCCTAAACTTTCAAAATGTTTAAGGACCTACCTCACTCCCTTTGTAAGCTTTGGCAAGGAAAACTCGTAAAAGAAAACAAAAAGCCCACTTCTGGGCTTTGAGTTTAATGTGGTGTATTGAACCACACAGTCCAGTGCGTGACAAAATTGTCAACTCTTCACCAGTGACTACAGGCTCTACTGAAGGTGCACTGGACCCCTTCCTTGTTCACCTCTGATTCCTGCTCTCCCTCCCCCTAGTCCCCCCACCCCCAGCCACCATAAATATCACATGAGCGTGACATGTGTGTGGCTCCTAGTCATGCATCTCTCTCAAGGCTTGGAAAGAGAAGCATTTTTCAAGCCTGTGCTGTACTGAGGCATGTACTCGGCTCTGGAAAATGTCCTGTCTACAAGAGTCATACTTAGGTGCTGACATAAAATGTGCTATCACATTAGGTCCCTAGGGCCAGTTTTTATGTGTATGTGCATCTGAACACCTGCCTGCTCATGCTTATGTGTGTGTGTGTGTGTGTGTGTGTCTGTGTATGTATGGGGACATTATGTGCACGCGCTTTCAGAGGCCAGAGGCATTGGAAACCCTGGACATGGCATCACAGGCAGCTGTAAGCCCCCTGATAATGGGACGCTAAGAACTGAACCCAGATCCTCTTCAAGACCAGCCAGCGCTCTTAACCACTGAGCCGTCTCTCCAGGCCAGGGTCAGCACTGGAGACTCCTGGGAATTCATGACATGGGAACATAACGTTTAGTAAGCACAGCAGCAGGTCAGTGCTGCTAGTGACATGTGCTGGGTAAATGACACAGCCCTGAGTGAAGATCACTGTTGTTTTCATTCACCAAACAAGGCCACAACCCAGAGAGCTCATCCAGAGAGTGGCCTTTCCTCCGGTCAGTAAGGGCGAAGGAACTTTCCTTGTTAGCTTGGGCTTGGTACTGAGGAATGTCACCGGATTCCTCCCACTCAGCTCTTAGGGCTCCACTGTGTGTTTCTGGGGTGATGGCCAACTCTGATGAGCCTGCTGTTCCTCTGGAACATTCCTTTTTAGGTGGGCTAGTGGCAGCTTCCTTGGCTTTTGTCTTCTTGGATTCCTTCCCCAGGACACAGACCAGATCCTCATTTGCATGCAGGGTTTCAAAAAGATAATAAAGCTGCCTTTCTAAGGGGCTGTCTCATGGAAAATGATAATATCTCCTTTTATCTTTGCTCAAGTTTTCCTTTATATCCAGGTTTATTTCTTTATTTTTATTTTTTTGGTTTTTCGAGACAGGGTCTCTCTGTATAGCTTTGGCTGTTCTAGACTCACTTTGTAGACCAGGCTGGCCTCGAACTCACAGCGATCCACCTGCCTCTGCCTCCCGAGTGAGTGCTGGGATTAAAGGCATGCACCACCACACTTGGTTTATCCAGACTTTTAAAAAAAGAATATCCCATTAGAAGTCTTTGTAAGTATATCTTGTGTTTGGGCAACTTAAGGCTCTTTTGGTTATACTGTGGGGATGGGTATCATTGCTTTATATGGTCCCAAGGATTTTAGAAATTTTCCTAAAGCCTTTTGAAGTAAGCTTGATTTCTGAATGTGTTATCTGAACTAGCTGGGTAGGAGTGGGGCCTGGTGGTGGGAGGTAGCAAGAATTCAGATACTAAGAACAAATCTTTCGTTTGTTTGTTTTGTTTTTTTCTGACACAGGGTCTCTCTGTGTAGCCTTGGCTGTCCTGGACTCACTTTGAAGACCAGGCTGGCCTTGAATTCACAGGCATCCACCTGCTTTTGCCTCCCGAGTGCTGGGATTAAAGGCGTGTGCCATCATGCCAGGCTGGGAGCCAGTTTTTTTTTTTTTTTTTTTTTTTTTGGGTTTTTGAGACAGGATTTCTGTGTGTACCCTTGCCTGTCCTGGACTCACTGTGTAGACCAGGCTGGCCTCCAACTCATAGTGCTCCACCTGCCTCTGCCTCCCAAGTGCTGGGATTATAGGCATGCGCCATCAAGCCGGGTGACCTGGCCCAGGAATCAATATTTAATTGATAAGAAATGCTGGTTGCAAATTGTGAAAAGGTTTTCCTATCTTGACAGGTGAAGGCAGAGGGGAAAAATGCAAACATTGTAAAGTAGAATAGTATGTGCAGTGAACAGAAATGGTCTTGTAAGAGGAAAGCACGCAGCTCACCTTGATTTCTGTGCTACTTAGCATATGCTGTACCTTACACTAGAAAACGGCCAATAGACTCACGGGAAGCCTAACCCATGCCCTGGCCTAGGCCTCCAGTATCATTATGTACATGAGATTAAAAGCATCTTCCGCAGACTACTGGTTGTTAACCAGGTTCCCTGGCAACCACAACCAGCAGGAAATCTGAACCTAGTGCTAGCTGGGGGAGACCTGGTTGGTTTTATCAGGGGGTTGAAGGCATCAGACTAGAGGTTGCTTTCCTCCATTTTTTCCTAACCCCACAATTAATCATCACTCCTAGGTATTGCATGCAGCCTCATTATTTCTGTAGATGTTGGGAGTCACTCTCTGTATGTGTTCTTCCTCCAAGAGTGGGCTAGAGGCAATCTGGAGAGGTGGAATACGGCATTTGCATCTTGCCACTCAGATTCAGTGTCTCCCAAATGTACGATGGACAGCTGCTTACTGCAGAGGGATGTCGCCTTGCTGGTTAGGGTTTTTGTTTTTCCCTCCTCTTAGGACACAAGCCAGAGTCACCCACAAGGAGGGAGCCATGAGTTCAGGAACTGCCTGTAGCAGACTGGCAGGTGGACAGGTCTGTGGGGTATTTTCTTCGCTGCTGTGGGAAGGTCCAGGCCACTGTGGGCGGTGCCATCCCTAGGCAGGTGGTTGTTCCTGGATTCTTTAAGAAAGCAGGCTTAAGAAGCCCCATGGGGAGCTGGAGAGATGGCTCAGAGGTTAAGAGCACTGCTTGCTCTTCCAGAGGTCCTGAGTTCAATACCCAGCAACCACATGGTGGGTCACATCCATCTATAATGAGATCTGGTGCCCTCTTCTGGTGTACATGCAGGCAAAATGTAATTAAAAAAAAAAAAAAAAAGACGCGCCATGGGGGAGCAAGCCAGTAAGCAGTACCCACTGTGGTCTCTGCTTCACTCCCTGCCTCCAGGTTCCTGTCCTGGCTTCTCTCAGAGATGCTGTTTTTATTTTTTAATTAATATTAATTAATTTATTATGTTTTTTCCAGATAGAGTTTCTCTTGTAGTCTTGGCTGTCCTGGACTCCTTTTGCAGACCAGGCCGGCCTTGAACTCACAGAGACCCACCTTTCTCTGCCTCCTGAGTACTCGGATTACAGGTGTGCACCATCACCACCCGGCTCCACGTTGTTTTTAGTCACGGCATTATTCATCATAGCAAGGGAAGTTGTAAATCAGGAGAGTTGTAAAGGGCCAGATGAGGGGGCTGGAGAGATGGCTCAGCGGTTAGGAGCACTGACTGCTCTTCCAGAGGCTCTGAGTTCAATTCCCAGCAACCACACGATGGCTCACAACCATCTATAATGTGATCTGGTGCCCTCTTCTGGTGTGGAGGTGTACATGCAGATTGAGCACCCATATACACAAAATAAATAAACACTAAATCATAAAAAAGGGGGCCAGATGAGGTCATGTGCACACAGTACCTGGAAGCACTGCACCCCCATTTTTTAATTTTTATTTATTTTATTTTGTTTTTGGTTTTTCGAGACAGGGTCTCTCTGTGTAGCCTTGGCTGTCCTGGACTCACTTTGTAGACCAGGCTGGCCTCGAACTCACAGCAATCCGCCTGCCTCTGCCTCCCGAGTGCTGGGATTAAAGGCGTGCGTCACCACGCCCGGCTGTTGCACCCCCATTTTGATTCTCTAGCCCTTATTGTTTACCTAGAGTTGCTGCATTGAACGGATGACTGAAGACGGACCCAAGGAAAAAGAGCCAAGCAACCAGCACAGCAGGGTGCAACCGTAAACCACACAAACATGATTCAGCTAAGGGAGGTCATATACACAGAGGCTGTCCCCTAACGTGACATCACCTCTTTAGTTTGTGTGAGTAAAGGCTCTATGGTGTTCCCGCGAAGGAGTTCTCAGGGCGTCAAGTGGTGTGTGTGTGCGGGAGCAGAGGGGGCTAGTGTTCCCCTGGTGGAGGGTTACACAAAGGACAGCGACAACCAAGAGCTGCAAAGGAGGACTGACGGAGAGCTGGGAGAAGGAAAATAACAAAATTGGGGTATTTGGAAGGTAGGGTGAGTTAGCTAATTATTTATATACAGCATATATACACTACAGTGTAACTGGGCTACTGTGCTAATTGTAAGTTCTCACCTGGTGACTACTTTCTGGCCTGGCTTTGGCCAGCAGGGCAAAGCAACAGGGTAGTTAAGCTGGAGCCAGGAGTAGGTGCTCTTATGTGGCCATAATATGTGAAACCTAATAATATTTTATTTTTTTAAATCTAAGCTGGGTGCAGTGGCACACACCTTTACTCCCAGCATGCAGGAGGCAGAAGCAGGCAGATTTCAATGAGTTTGAGGCCAACTGGTCAACATAGCAAGTTTTAGGATAATCAGGGATACACAGGGAATCTTATCTTTCAATAAATAAATAAATAAAAAGGAAGAAAAAAAAAAAAAAAGAAACAAAAAATTGTTGTGCCTCTCAGCCATGCTAAGAACATAGGGCATGCCGGGAAACGCCGGGGGTTCAGAGCATCTGAATCCGGACACCACAGGTGCACACAAGGATGATGGGATGCCTGCACGGTTCTGAGCTTCACGTTTGAGTGGACATTGTCAACAAGTGACCTTGAAGTACCATTGAGCACCTATCTTAAAAGTCTCTAAAAATGCACTGCCAAGGTTGGTGGTGGTGGTGCACGTCTGTATCCCACCACTGGGGAGGCAGTGGTCTGCCTGGTCTGCAGAGTGAGTCCAGGACAGCCAGGGCTACAGAGAGAAACTCGGTCTCAAAAACAAAACAAAACAAAACAAAGCAAAGCAAAAGTCTTAGGAAACCATATAGTGAAACACAAATGTGTTTTCAAAAAAGCAGAAACTGCCTTTAATAACCCGTGTCGGTACTTTTCAGCCTCATGGTGGCTCTTGGGGCTTGTAGAGGGGCTGGGTGGCATGGGTGCAGCTCTCAGAACTTTAAACTTGCTTGATGACCATGGCCAAGCTGGTGTTGAATTACTGGTGTTAGGTTGAAATTTTTCACCCCAAACATTATTGGGCTCTTTATACATTAATAAAGCCTATTTTTCTTTTTTCTTTTTCTTTTTTTTTCCGAGACAAGATTTGTCTATGTAGCCCTGGATGTCCTGGACTCACTCCGTAGACCAGGCTGGCCTCGAACTCACAGAGACCCGCCTGCCTCTGCCTCCCAAGTGCTAGGATCAAAGGTGTGCGCCACCACGCCCGGCCCTCCTTTCTGGTTCTTAGAACAAGATGTTCCTTTCTACCTCAGGATGTTTATAGGAGCCTTCCGCTCTTACTCCCTCCCTCAGACCTTTTCCCGTCTCACACACCAACCAAGCCGCCTTCCCAGGGATACCTGCTCTTTGATGCTGTTCTGCAGTGTGTGCTCATAGCTCCCTCTTTTTCTTTTCCGGTCTTAAAGCACCTTACTACATACAGGCTTTGCCTCTGTGATGCCTTGACTGGCATCCATCTTCGTGACAGCAATTGGAGGGCAGACACTTGGTTGGCATTGTGTGAGCCAAGGAGGAGGCTCTTAAAGCCTAATTGCAGAGTAGATAGTCTTACCTCACTCCTTTTCCAAGTCTCCTACATCATACAACATGTGTGTAATCAGCTGCTGGTATGTGGCATGCACTTAGGAACAGGAAAATCTGTTTTGCGGTGTTTGGAGGGGGGTGAGTACTTCCTTCTTTACTTCAATGAACTTGACAGCTCATTGAAGCAATGAAGCAGTCTAGCAACAAATGGTGAGGCACGGTTTCACATTCTGGACGAAGAACAGGCTCATTAGCAGGTGGTTAGCATGATTATACAGCATCTGGCAAAACCAGTTAATCTTTCCTGGAAGGAGAGAACGGGAGCCCCCATCCCACCACTGCACAACCATGCATGGGACAGACACTGCCTCGCTCTACTGGTGGCACGTGCGTGTGGGAGATGGCGCCTGCCACCTCTTCCTTTCTCAAGCTCCATGCTTCTTTTGAAATGGAAACCGACAGACAGAGAGGCAGAGCACAGGAGACACAGTCTCCCCAGGCATCTATTACCTTCTCTTCAGAGTCCCCCGGCTGGCAGGTGATCACGCCGTCTCTCGAGCCGCCGGCAAAGGTTGCCTTACAGTTGGCAAGCCACTGTTGTCAGAGAAAGAGAGACGGGATGTGAGTAGATCCACAGACATCCTGAGAACATAAAACTCATGAGTCTGTCAGGACAAATCGATCATGCTTCTAACAAGAGTAAATACAAGTTTGCTGGAATGACTTTTACTATAGAATCCTATTTGAAAGGTTAAATATTAGCTGAAACTAAAATACAAGTTCTTTTTAAAAAAAACAAAAAAGAAAAATGCAGGCTAGAGAGATGACTCAGTGGTTAGGAGGAGTACTGACTGCTCTTCCAAAGGTCCTGAGTTCAATTCCCAGCAACCATATGGTGGCTCACAACCATCTATAATGTGATCTGATGCCCTTTTCTGGCTTGCAGGCATACATGCAGGCTGAACACTTATATACAGAAAATAAATAAATAAATCTTAAAAAAAAAAAAAAAGGAATTCTCTTTTAGAAATGCTTATTTTTGCCGGGTGGTGGTGGCACACGCCTTTAATCCTAGCACTCGGGAGGCAGAGGCAGGCGGATCGCTGTGAGTTCGAGGCCAGCCTGGTCTACAAAGTGAGTCTAGGACAGCCAAGGCTACACAGAGAGACCCTGTCTTGAAAAACCAAAAAAAAAAAAAAAGAAAAGAAAAGAAATACTTATTTTTATTTTATGTGTATTTGTCTGCACATGTACATGCAAGCCTGGTGCCTGTAAGCCAGAAGAGGGTGTCAGATCCCCTGGAAGTAGAGTTACAGATGGTTGTGAGCCATCATGTGGGTGCTGGGAACCAACCTGGGTCCTGCACACGAGCAGCCAGTGTTATAAACTGCTATGCCATTCTCCTGCCCTTTAAAATAAAATTTCATGACCGGATGTGATTATTCACGCCCTTAATCCTAGCACTTGGGAGGCAGATG
This sequence comes from Acomys percivali, assembly GCA_907169655.1. NCBI lineage: Eukaryota > Metazoa > Chordata > Mammalia > Rodentia > Muridae > Acomys > Acomys percivali. The sequence continues at coordinate 1,080,750 of OU015754.1, forward strand.
TAGGCAGATCTCTTTGAATTTGAGGCCAGCATGAACTATATAGCAAGTCGTAGGCCAGTCAGGGCTACATAGTGAGACCCTGTCTCAATAACCCTCCGCCAAAACATAATTTCAAGAATACACTATATTGCCTTGGAGAACTGTTTTTCCTGGATTGTTGCTGACTTAGGACTGGGCCCGCTTAGGCTACTCACAACACCCCCAGGAGCACTCACGGCTGGGCTCTTTCAGTTGTGACTGACTGCCATGCACAGAAATACAGGCTCACCGAGAGGGCGGCTTCTTTCCTGTTGTTGTAGGTGTCCAAATACTCTTGTAGTTCCAACACACTGAACTTCAGTTTGTCCAGGAGCCCACAGGAAAGGAGCTAAAGACAGTAAAAGAGTTTGCTTTAAAAACCGCTGGAGAGCTGGGCGCAGTGTGCGTGCCTATATTTCCAGCACTCCGGAGGCAGAGGCAGGTGGGTTGCTGTGAGTTCGAGGCCAGCCTGGTCTACAGAGCGAGTCTAGCACAGCCAGGGCTGCACAGAGAGACCCTGTCTTGGGAAAAGAAAACCTGATGAAAAGAAGAACAGGAAGGTCTAGCCACCCTAGTAGAAAAGAAGTAGATGTGGAGGCAGGTGACTGACTTGGCTTCTTTTTGGTCATGGCTGGACCTGGAAACTAGTTTATAATTCAAGTTGTCTATTGGAAACCTATGTTAAGATTTGATATTCATTTGATGCATGACTCTATTATCATTATCGTAATATTTCATATTTTGTTATTGAAGACAGACCTGCCAAGAGATCTGCCAGCTTTCTGTATTTGCATTTAATTTCGTTCTTTCTTTCTTTTTGTTTTTTTTGAGACAGGGTCTCTCTGTGTAGCCCTGGCGTCCTGGACTAATTTTGTAGACCTGGCAGGCCTCAAACTCACAGTGATCTACCTGCCTCCACCTCCCGAGTGCTGGGATTACAGGCGTGCGCCACCACACCTGGCTGCGTTTAATTTGAAGATAGAATTACTTTTCATTTTGTATTTCTTGCTGAGACACAAATCAGGCAGTGAGAAAGACTGGCTTTGTAGAAATAAAATTTCAAGGCATGTAGGGGACCTGTCTGTAAACCGGGGAACTTGGGGGGCTATGTCTGGAAAAGACAACTTCACAGCAGGTCTTCATTAGGTCACAGGTACTGGTAGACAGGTGCACACACACTCGCCTGTGTAACGTCCTGGATGTGATGTGGGAAGAACGAAGGTCATGGGTTACCCCTCCATCTGTCTGTCCGTGTCTCCCCCCAATCCCCCCCACCTTCACAGAGCTAGCCAGTGTGCCAAGTTCCCTTCATAAAATCATGACTCCCTACTGACCTCTGCAGGGCCACACAGTCATGCACAGTTTGCAGAGGGGCCAGGGCCATGCAAGGAGCGCAGTGGCAGGTTGTTCCGAATGCTCTGAAGCGCCGAGCCTGGGATGGCAATGCTCACTGGCTACTCTGAAGGCAGCCCCAGGCCTTCAAGAGTCATGTCACACAATTCTACTACGTTCACAGCCTTAGAGGCATCTTTAAAATGGGCCAATGAGCTGACTTGAGTTTGATCCCTGGAACCCATGGTGGAAGGTGAGAAGGAAGTCCCTAAAGTTGTCCTCCAACCTCCACACATGAGCATGTATGCACCCTCATGTGCATGCATACACAGGTGCATGAATGTACATACACATTCACACACAGAGACACACACACATAGACACACACACACAATCAGACAAACACTCTTACATACAGAGACAGACAGACACACACACACACAGACACATACAGACACATAGACACATACTAACAGAAACACACATACTCACACAAACACACAGAGACAGACACACACACACTCACAGAGAGACATACATATTCACACTCACACACACACTCTCACACAGAGACAGACAGACGAATGCACACACACACACACACACACACACACACACACACACACACTCACACACTGTAATAATAAACCCCTACACAAACACACTACCCTTCCGAAGCAGGCAAGTGTACTCACAGTCTCAGCGTCCACAAACAGAGTAGGGCACTCAGAGCAGGAAGTTAGCATCTGAGACGAGCTGACAAATTTGGACCCGATTCCCCGGAGGTTATCTCCAAGGTAGCTGGCAGCATCGCAGGTTAGGAAGCAGAACCTCTTTTGAATATTCTGGAAGGCATGAAAGAGATCAGTCACAAAAGCCAAGCTCAACTTTTACACTGGAAAATAAATAGGGCTTTTGTGTGCATATGGGGCAGAACTTCCAAATAACGTGGGGCATGGTGGTGCAAACCTGTAGTCAAGGACTTGGGAGGCAGAGGCAGAGGATCGGGAGTTCAAGGCCAGGCTGTGTCTCAAAAATAAGTTAATAAAGTGAGGTTAGAGAGCCGGCCAGCAGTTAAGAGAGCACGTGTGCTGCTCTTGCTGAGGACCCAGCTCCAGGGGATCCAGAGGGAACCGATGGCAACACAGTGAAAGCTATATATGATAAACCCACAGGCAGCTCCATCCTCAATGGAGGAAAACTCAGGGCAGAGCTGTTACAGCTGGGGAGGGGTAGGCGGCAGACTCATTTTGTTTTCAATACAGTGCTTAAAGTACTAGCCAGAGCCATACAACAACAACAGCAGAAGAAAGTTAAAGGGGTACAATAGGAAGAGAAAGAGTCAAACAAGCCAGGCAGCGGTGTCGCACGCTTGTGATCCCAGCACTCGGGAGGCAGAGGCCGGCCTGGTCTACAAAGGGAGTCCAGGACAGTCAAGGCTACAGAGAGAAACCCTATGTCAAAAACAAAAACAAAAAAACAAACAAACAAACAAACAAAAAGAAATCCTCAAACCACCCCTATTTGCAGATGATATTGTAAGAGATATATAAGAGACCCCAAAATTTCTACCAGAAAACTAGAAATGATCAACACTTTTAGCAAAGAAATACTAAAATTCACATGCAACCTGAAGAGACCTCAGACTGCCAAAGCAATCCTGAGCAAAATAACAATGCTGCAGGGATTACCAGTCCAGATCTGGAGCTGTGTGACAGAGCTACAGTAATACAGACAGGCGATGGAACAGAACAATGTGAGCACATGTAACTAGAGCCATCTGATATTTACAGAGAGGGCAAGATGTATACTGGGCAGACATGGCATCTTCACAAACGCTGCTGGGAAAACTAGGCGTCGGCATGCAGGAGAATGAATGTGTAGGGGCAAAATTAATGCCATGTCCTCTATGTAATTTATATTCTGCATTTAATACCATGTTCTGTATGAGAACCTGTCCTCCAGGTGACTTCACTTCGTCCTGCGTTCCAGGAATGACCACATACTGGTGTAAACTAGACCTGTCAGCAGCCTCCAGAAACTCCATGGGAGCAATTAGATACAATTAAATTCCATTGTCAACGGGCGTTGCAGCTACTCCACCCTACCAGGAAAAACTGCCTTACAGGACCCTGAACACCTGCGAAGGCGGAAAATCCCACATTCCAAATACACCCTTATTCTCACCCAATATGCCTTAGCCAATCAGTTTATAGAGCAATTATACTGCTGTTACTGAAGTCTGCCTTTGCTAGGGTATAAGAACGCTATGGCTTTGCTGTTGAGGGTCACCTGACTCCTGTGTGCAGGTGGACCCCAGTGTACTTTTGCATCGCCCTGGTCTCTGTCTCTCATTTGTTGCTTCCTGGTATAGACTCTCCTGATCAGAGTCTTACAAATGAGATCCACATCTACCACCCTGCACAGTAAGTCAACCCCAAACAGCCCCACGACACTAACGTGAAGCTTGACGTGCTGTGAGTGGTAGGAGACACAGGCAGTGGCCCAAGGCACAGCTAGGAAAGGCCTTTCTGCACAGGACAGGATTTGCTCAGGAACCGAAGCCAGCAACTGACAACTGCGACCTCACAAAACAAACAAACAAACAAACAAACAAACAAAAAACAAGAAGCTTCCTCACAGCCAAGGAAACAAACAAGGGAAGAGGCAGCCCACAGAGCAGGAGAGCATCCTTGCCAGCTTCCCACCTGACCCAGAATTACTATCCAAGAGTGTACAGAGGACTAACACCAAACAAACCAAAGAGTCAAGAAAGAAATGATCCGGCCACAGTGGCGCACGCCTTTAATCCCAGCACTCAGGGAGGCAGAGGCAGCGGAGCTCTGTGAGTTCAAGTCCAGCCTGGTCTACAAAGGGAGTCCAGGACAGCCGGGGCTACACAGAGAAACCCTGTCTCAAACAAAACAAAAACAACAAAAAAGAAAGAAAGAAAGAAAGAAAGAAAGAAAGAAAGAAAGAAAGAAAAATGACACAATTAACAAGAACTATGGAACTGAATAGGGAGTTTAAAAAATTTATTTATCCATTGTGTAAATGTTCTGCCTGCATGTATGCCTGCATGACAGGAGAGGGCACCAGATCTCATTATAGATGGTTGTGATCCACCATGTGGTTGCTGGGACTTCAACTCAGGACCTTTGGAAGAGCAGGCAGTGCTCTTAACCTCTGAGCCATCTCTCTGTAGCTTTGGTTGTTCTGGACTCGCTTTGTAGACCAGGCTGGCCTTGAACTCACAGCAATCCACCTGCCTCTGCCTCCCAAGTGCTGGGATTAAAGGCGTGTGCCACCACCGCCCGGCTTCCAGGGAGTTCTTAAAAGAAACAAAAATGCCTAAGAAATATCTTAGGTGTTTAACAGCCTTCGTAGTTAAGGAAATATACATAAAATGGCTTCGGTATTTCGCCTTAAGCTAGCTAGAATGGCAAAGATCAAGAAAACAACAAATGCTGGTGAGGAAAGGGGAAGACGCATGTATTGCTTGTGGAATTGCTAACTGGTGCAGCCACTCAGAATCAATGGGGAGATGTTCCAAAAAGCTAAAAGTAGACCTACCACATGACCCGCTCTACCACCCTGTGGCGCATGCCCACAGGAACCGGCACCCTCCTGCACAGAGGCCTGCTCAGCTATGATGACCCGGCTCTACCACCCTGTGGCGCATGCCCACAGGAACCTGCTCAGTCCTGCTCATTGCTGATCCAATCACAACAGCTGAGAACGGAGACAACTTAAATGCATACTGAAAATGGGGCACAGATACACCATTCACGTACAGCCATGGTGTGTGCCTGTGCTAGTCAGCCGTAAAGGAAAGTGGGTGGAAGGAGAAGAGGTTACACCACAGATAAGTATAGTTCTCAGCCCTCGTCAAAGAGCCTTCTCTCCCCAGAAGATGGGGACCATCGCAGAAATTCACAACTGGTCAAAACACGGCAAACAACTGACTGTGGGCGCCCACTCTTGGTTGCTTTGCTACAACACAGCCCCTACACCTGAGGCCCGGGGAGCATCATGGGAAAGGGGGCGGGGCAGGGTAAGAACCAGAACCCCAGGACACCTGCTATGAGACAGTGTCTTCTCGGTATGCCGGGGAATCTGTGCTCATGAGATTGCAACACTATGATCACCTAAGCAAGACACACACAAAGGTGACACCAACTGACATGCCAACTATATCAGGAAAAAAAAATCTCACAAGGCCCCAACCTGAGATGAAGAGCTACAGGCAGTCAAGGGCTGCTGGGAGAGGAAAAAGGAATCTTTTCCAGGGAGGGATGAGCCTCCACCTCCCCTAGGTTATCCAATCCCAAATGTTAGCCCTAAACACATAGATTTCTGAGCAGCACTAAGCAAATTCAGCAGATTGTGTGTGTGTGTGTGTGTGTGTGTGTGTGTGTGTGTGTGTGTGT
>OU015754.1:1121146-1143749 GCA_907169655.1 Acomys percivali
GGCATCACACATCCCTGCAAAGCACACAGACATGGCATCACACATTCCTGCAAAACACACAGACACGGCATCACACATGCCTGCAAAGCGCACAGACAATGGCATCATGTGGCGTTGAGTTCCTGAGGATGAACTAGCCTCATGCAAACTCTCTTTCAATACAATAGCTTTTCTGAAAGCCAGATGATCATGGTCTGAGATCAAATTATAAGGCTCACATGGGAAACCACACAGCACAGGAGGTGACAGGTAACCCTAAGGTTTTATTTCCCCAAGTCACATGCCGTCTAGAGGGTTAAAAACACAACAGGGCAGTGGGGGAGGGATGCTGGGTGGAGGTGGGGTAGGGGCTAGTGGTCCACTGCTGAGGGGAAGAGCAGGCCACCGAAGTATAGAGGTAATTGTGTGGAAACCAGAGATTACGCAGCAAGGCAAGGTGTAGGGAGAGCTGTGCCTCTGTGAAACTTACCGGAACTTCTGAGGGACTGAAGGAAGAGAGATAGGTGTGCAGAGGGCTAGCCTTAGCCTCACAGGCATTCAGTGCCCTTGGCTCTGAGCCTGCTCATCTCTCAAGGCTCCAAGTGCCACCTATACTGTCTCTAGCATGACTCTCTCTCTATCCTGTCTCCAATTTAGAGCCCCGCAGGTCATCCATACAGGGATGGGCAGAGCTTGGCCTGCATGCAGTGGGGATCCCAGCCGGGACCCCGTAGACTGTGAAATTGAATCCTCATAGAGGACATAAAGACTCAAGTATCACAAGATAACCCCCCTAAAACAAACTAACTCATAGCCATCTGCCATAGAAAACCGCCACTACCATCACCAAACAGACAGACACAAGGAGCCACACAAAGATTTGTAGATGCTCGAGTCACAACATGTGATCACATCTGTTGACTTTGTAGAACAAATTCCCTGGAGTGACTTTTGCAAATAATAAGGGTTAATTTTTTTCTCCCCCCTGAGACGGGGTTTCTGTGTAGCCCCAGGTGTCCTGGACTCACTTTGTAGACCAGGCTGGCCTCAAACTCACAGAGATCCACCTGCCTCTGCTTCCCCAGTGCTGGGATTAAAGGCATGCACTGCCACGCCTGGCTAATAAGACTAACTTCTAAAATCTCTTTTTTTGTGTGTGTGGTTCTGAGGGTCAAAGCCAACCTGTATAGACTCTGGGGTAGTGCTGGGGGAGCACTTACATGGCCACCCCCTTCCTTCCATACCTGAATTTCATCACCGTGCTCTCCGATCACCTCCACCAATCTGGACAGAAGATCAGACAGCGCATGCGCTGACAGTGGTTGTTTGAGGGCCCGGAAGATCTGGAAGGATCGGCCTGCATAGTGCCTGGAAGAGCTCGCCAGGGCAGTCTGTAGTGCAACCTCACTCAAGTGCTGTTCCAGATGGAAACCTACGGCAAGAACAGCAGAGGTGGGTCAGCTGGATGCTTTGCAGGAGGAGGCAAACAGCACCCCCAGCGCCCCACCACATGACCCTGCCTCAGAAACAAACAGGGTGCCAACCTAGCCTGGTCTACAGAGTGAGTTCCAGGCTACACAGAGGAATTCCGTCTTGAAAAAAAAAATCCAAAAAAAAATCCAAAAAAAAAAAAAAAAGAAAAAAAGAAAAAAAGAAAAAGAAAAAGCACTTGCTATCATTACAGAGGACCTGGGTTCGGTCCCCGGAACCCATATGGTGGCTCACAAACACTTGTAACTCTAGTTCCCGGGGATGCAAAGCCCTCTTCTGCCTTCCACGGGACCAGGCACATGGTACATGTTAAGTACATGCAGGCAAAGCAGCCAGATCCATAGAATTTAAAAATAAATAAACACAATATGTAAGCAAGCAGGCAAATGAGATGATAGAACACGAAGCCATTTCACAATAAAAACACACACTGTATGAATCATGGGAAGTGTAGGAAGAAGGCAGTAAACATGATATGATGGCTCTCCCCAAAGTAAGAACTCACTGGTTTTGTGTTGGAGCGCTATGACTTTGGGAAAGCCAGGTTTTCTAAGAGCCCGTGTTTGTCTCCTTGACTTCTGAGCAACAGGCCATATCTCTCAGGATGTTACAGAATTAAGTCCAGCACACAACCCACGTGCATGAAGGCTTTTCCAACTCTGCTTTTTCTCTGTCCTCTGTGGTCCTTTTTCTTTCTTATGTGTGTATACACCAGCACACACATGGAGGCCATGTGTTGATCCCAGGTGTTTTCCTCAGTGGTGCGTACTCTCTCTCTCTTTCTCCTTTTGGAGACAGTGTCTTACACTGGACCTGGAGTTTGCCCATTTCAACTAGACTGGCAGGCCAGTGCTCTCTGGAGATCCGCCTGCCCTGTTCCCCCAATGCTGGGCTCACAGGGCCTAGCTGCTGGGCATCCAGACTCAGATCTCCTCCATGTGTTTGCAGCAAGCACTTTACTGATTGAGCCATTTCTTTAGCCATTGGACTAACTCTGTCTCTCTCTGTCTCTGTCTCGTCTCTGTGTCTGTCTGTCTGTCTCTCTCTCCCCCCTCCCTCTCTCAAAATAGAATAATTTCCTTCCCTTCCTTTTTCTTTCCTTCACTCCCTCCCTCCATCCCTTCTTTTCCTCCCTCCCTTCTGCTAAGAAAGAGTCTCACACTGCAGCTTGGGGTGGCCTGGAACTTACTATGGGGCAGGCTAGCCTTGAACTTGAAACAGTCCTCCTGCCTCAGACTGCTGGAATTATAGGATAAGCAACCATGCCCAGCTTGCTTCTTTTTATAAAGAGGTTTTGTTAGAAACGTATTTTTTAAAAGGAGGAGAAAGACAGGGATGCATCTAACTAATTCTAAGCCATCCACAACCAGGGGCTAAAGTGAGTTCTATCAATACACAGACCCTGAAATGCAGACGCTGTAGAGGGGACAGTAAACATGACATGATGGCTCTCCCCAAAGTAAGAATGCAGATGCCCAGATGGGAAGGAAAATGCAGGATAAAGCACACATTGTTTGTGCATCACTAAGCTGTGTGATGGCTTTTCCTCTTTTCAGAGAGACAGACAAGAGTAGAGGAACTGAAAATACTTGGCTTTTTCCCCCCCAACGGCCTCCAGAGGACTTTTGACATGTTTGGCTTTCACCTGAATGCAGACAACAAGGCATAAATCTATTGCTGTTTGCTGCAGTTTGGAAGTGTTTGCTGTGTTGTCATAATGGAGTGAGCTCCGTGAGGGCTGTTGGCAAACAGAGTAAGGTACCTGACTTGGAGTCTTTAAATACCGATACAACGTGACGCAGGAAGTTAGAGAGCTGCTCGGCGCTCTTTGAGTTCTGGTTTTTGGGTGTGATGTCTTCGTGGCACCAAAGAGGCCCAAATGCCCTAAAACAAAACATACCGATATCAAAAACATGTCTGTCATTTTGTGTTAAAAGACACACAAAGGAGGTTCTAACTCCAAAGATACATTTTTAAAAAAGATTTTATAGGTTGTAATTATGTTTGGTTGTATGTATCTGGGTGTGGGTATGTGCCATAAGTGTAGCATTCACAGAGGCTAGAAGAGGGCATCAGATGCCCTGGAGACGGGGCTGAAGACAGCTGTGATCCGCCTTATGTTGGTGATGGGCACTGAACTTTGGCCTTCTGGAAGAGCAGCAAGTGCTTTTAACTGCTGAGCCATCTCTCCATATATAAATATCTATTTATATGAGTATAAATATAAAATATACATTTTAAACTTTATGAATTAACTAGAGGAAGCATATCAAGACTCCTGCACTTACTCAAAAATAACTGTGGTTTGTGGGGATTTGCTTTTGATTTTTTAAATTAATTATCACGTGTGAGTATGATGAGAGTATGATATGAGTATGATGCAAGTATGATGTGAGAACCATGCATGTATGATGCAGGTACAATATAAGTCTGATGCAGGTATGATGTGGGTGCAATGCGAGTAAGATGTAAGTATGATACAGGTATGATGTGAGTATGATGTGGGTATGATGCAAATGTGATGCAGGTATGATACAAGTATGATGCAGGTATGATGTGGGTATGATGCGAGTAGGATGTAAGTATGATACAGGTATGATGTGAGTATGATGTAAGTATGATGTGAGTATGATGTGAGTATGATACAGGTATGATGTGAGAATGATACAGGTATGATGTGAGTATGATGTGAGTATGATGCAGGTATGATGCAGGTATGATGTGAGTATGATGAGGGTATGATGTGAGTATGATGTGAGTACGATGAGGGTACGATGAGGGTACGATGAGGGTACGATGTGGGTACGATGTGGGTACGATGAGGGTACGATGAGGGTATGATGAGGGTATGATGTGGGTATGATGAGGGTACGATGAGGGTATGATGTGGGTATGATGAGGGTATGATGAGGGTATGATGAGGGTATGATGTGGGTATGATGAGGGTATGATGTGGGTATGATGAGGGTACGATGAGGGTACGATGAGGGTATGATGTGGGTATGATGTGGGTATGATGAGGGTATGATGTGGGTATGATGAGGGTATGATGTGGGTATGACGTATCTGAGCGTAGATGCTGTAGTGCATGTGTGGAGATCAGCAGGCAATTTTGTGGAATCTGTTCTTTCTTTCCACGTTTTTGTGGGTCCCGGGGATTGAACTCAGGTTCTCAGACTTTCCAGGCAAGTGTCTTTACTTGCGGAGCAGCAGTCCTCACCAGCCCGACTGTTCCTTGGGCGCCACTTATCGTTTTTAAAGTTATATTTATCACTTGTAGTGATTAATTAAGACACTGACACTTGTTATATTTTAAAATAGTCTTAGTTAACCTAGGGTAGAGTTAATCTTTTAAACTACCTCCCATAGTGGGACAGGTATGGGATGCCTGTCTCAATACCATGTCATCTGTTTTTAATAACTTTTATCAAGCTACCTCTCATCCATACTCCTAAATATTTGTTCATGTTTTTTATGGATTCTTTATCTACGCTGCTGGCCATGTGTTTTTCTTCTAGCTAACCCATGGTGGCCTTCCTCTCTTCCCTTCAGGTCTCTCTCTTTCTCCTCATGGCGGTCCCTCTTCTTCCCAGAATTCCTCTCTCTCTAAGGCCCACTGATCTCCTGCCCTGCCCAAGTGGGATGGCTTTTTATTAAACAAAAGGTGAGGCAGACAACGATCAGTAATTAACATAAAAATGCATCAGATTATGTCCCAACACCCGACTGTCATTAGTTTACATTTATTTACAACAATTAAAATCTCTTCCTTCAGGCCAGCAAGATGGCTGCTGAGCCTGAGGATCCGAGTTTAATCCCTGGGGCCTATGTGGTGGGAGGAGAGCACTGATTCTGGCTACTTGTCCTTTGCCCTCCACCCACCCACTGTGGCATGCACCCTCCCCACCGACAAATGAATGAAAGAATGAATGAATGTAAACGCGTCTATTTAAAAGGAACAGCGGTTGGCAAACTGCAGGAGCGATATTTTGTTTGGAGAATGACATGAAATACTAGAGTTTGCCTAGATGAAAAGTCTTGTTATTGTTGTTCAGAACCGTATTACCGCGGTGTTAGAGCCCACAGAGCAACAGGAAATGCTTCTGTTATCGAAACTTGTGTTTGAACAGTAAGGATGGGATGGAGGAGCTGGAGAGAGGGTTCAGAGGTTGAGAGCACTGGCTGCTCCTCTGGAGGTCCTGAGTTCAATTCCCAGCACCCACATGGTTGGTCATAACCATCTGTAACTTCTGCTCCAGGGGATCCGGTGCCCTCTTCTGTCTTCATGGGCACTGTGCATACACTGTGCATACGCAAGTAAAACATTGATACCCACAAAATTAAGATTCTTTAAAAAAATAATAATGGAGTAGTTAGATGAGGCGACTGCTGACACACTGTACTGTCAGACTCCAAGAGGCCACAGTTAGTGTTGACAGCTGTGGGCCAAATATGCAAAAACGAGTCCCCCCCCCAGCATGACTTTGGATCTCGAGTGAGCAGGCTTGTCCACGTCACTGGCCCCAGGGTGCCTCCAGCCTGAAGCCTTGCTGATGGCTGTGGCAAGTCAGAAGGCCAGAAAGGACAGGACCATCTGCGGTTTTCCCATGATGCTTCGTTTCCGGCTTCTGACTCCGAGCAGGTGCCCTGGGTTGATTGTGGCCAATACCCTTGGTCTCCAGGGTGGAAGTCAGTCCACGGCAGCACCCTACCGTCTATGGTGTCATCTCATCGCTATACCCCAAATCTCCCTGCCGACCTGTCATCTCACCGGTGGGATATTAAGATGCCCTCTCGTAGCATCTGCCCTTGACTCTGGCAAATATAAATCAAGAGAGAATAGGGCTTCTTTCAAACACCAAGATCTATTTTCCCGCCATGTGTTTTAAAGGGCTGGTGGTCCCTCAAAGCATCCATTACCTAGTCGTCAGGAACTCGATGAGCTTGTTTGCCTTCTCATCCGTTTCAGCAGCAGCATCCACATCTTCCACCTCCTGGGTCATCTGGGGGAGGTTCCCACTGCTGCCGCCCAGACTGATGCTGGAGGATGTGGAACTGGAGCTCAGGCCGGAGTCCGGCACTGGGGACGACTCCTCTTCCCTTAGGAAGTCAAAGCCGCCTGGTGGGAGGAGAGGGCAAGGGACGAGTGGGCTAGTGTGCCCACAGGCATGGTGCGGCTGGGAGGTAACTGTGTAAGTGTGACAGTTGTGAACAGTTGATGTGGGCTGTGTCTACAGGTCACCAATACCAGTCATTTTTCTTTTTTCTAGTTTGTCAAGACAGGGTTTCTCTGTGTGGCCCTGGCTGTCCTGGACTCGCTTTGTAGACCAGGCTGGTCTCGAACTCACAGAGACCCACCTGCCTCTGCCTCCCAAGTGCTGGGATTAAAGGTGTGCGCCACCACTGTCTGGCCCAATCATTTTTCTTTGCTTATGGCTGTGCACCCCGGTGCGCCTCTGAGAGCATGGGGGATATGTGTTCCACGCTGGGGATCGACTAGGTGCTGTGGTAGAGGGAGATACGTGTATGTGTTTTGTATATCCTGGCCAGACCAGCAAGGGTCAGTCACCAACTCTACAGTTGAATTAGTGAATTAGTCTCAAGTATTTAAACATTTAAAATGACTCCTTTAAGAAACACTAGCTACTCAGTGGCTGCTGGTAAGTTATATTTAGTGTTTTTGAGTAAACCCAGTGGCTATGAGCTTGGTAATTTATGTATCTAATATGTGTGTGTGCACATATGCACATGTGAGCATACAATGTACACATACATATATGTTGGTGCTTGGGATTAGACTCTTGGCCTCATGCATGCTGACTTTATATTTTATCACTGATCTATGCCCTAACCCTTTATTAGCATATTTTAATGAGCTATATGGCATGATATTCAAAGAACTATATACAGAACACATATTTGTCTAACACTGCACATCTCTAGTTATACTGCTGTTTGAAAATATATACATGCAACCATCCTCCTTGTCTCTATTTAAAAAGAAATCTGTATTCTGTCAGATTCCAGTAAATACAGGCAGCCACTCAATAAACTGAAAACCCTTCCATGGGAACAAGAAGGCGCAAGAGAGGCACCCGGCACACACGCCATGTCCTGCTCAACACAGTCACCTTGTCCCACAATCTCATCATTCCGCATGCCAAGGCCAGAGCTCTTGGCAGATGAGCACTTGGATGTCAGTACACCCAGTGGAACTTACTCACTGAGGGAGGGGGCGGCAGGCAGGGGAACTGTGGGAACACACTTTCAAACACTCAACCCTGAGAGGGATTGCTGGAGACATGATCACATGAGACCAGGTGTTAATCTATGCTGCGGGAGTTGAACCTAACATCACAAGGGAAGCGAGTGTGGACTCCATGGCCTCCCAGGGTCACCTCCCCACTGGCGACACTGTCACTCGTCTTCTTACCCGTGTACAGATATTCTGGCTGGTAAGCTGGCTGCATGGTGAGGGTCTTGGCTTCCCCCATCTCTCGGGTCTGCAGGAGTACGGAGGCAATGGCGTGGAAGTTGCTGTTGCAGGAGAGGGCGATGAGGAGGTGAAGGAGCAATTTTTTGCTGTGCTCGAAGACTTCAGGCCGATAGTGGTCCAGACCTGGAACAGAGGGCACAATCTCTTAATAGGAACAAGTGCTAAAGCTCCTTGAGATTCTTGGGATGGCAAAGACTCCAGAATGCGGGTAGTGCGTGGGCTGGAAGAAGAACAGTTAGTCATCTTTGTTAGTGTTTGGGTTACCAGCATGAAGTTGGGCTTAGGGAAAAATAAGATACTTTGTGACTTTTTTTTTTTTTAAGAGACAGAGTTTCTCTGTGTATCTTGGCTCTCCTAGACTCTTTCTGTAGACCAGGCTGGCCTCAAATTCACAGCAATCCACCTGCCTCTGCCTCTTGAGTGCTGGGATTAAAGGCGGGCACCACCACTGCACGGCTGACACTTTGTGACTTAAATGAAAGGTCTGCATAGAATGTTGACAGGTGGCCTTTTCTCATCCCCTCTGTAGCGTTTAATGTGGTTCATATTCTTTCTTCCTGATGCCTTCTCTTCCCTGGAGCTGCAGGTATAGTGGGTTTTGTTTAATGAAAACCTGTCTTTATGGGCTATACCTTGCTTGGAAGTGCAGACTGGCTTTGAGTTTGAGGTCGTCTGTCAGCCATGGAGTGCTGGGATCCCAGACGTGAGCCGCCACATAAGGCCCAAAGCAGCTTCATGTTATTCTCTCTTTCCAACTTAACTGGTGTTCTAGATAGTTCCTCTCCACTTTTTGCCCACCACTTGGACATCTAAAGCTAGGTACTTAGCCTGCCACATCCCCTGCTATTTCTCTCTTTGCTTTGATCAAGTTTCATGCCTTTCTATTTGTTTTCTCAGCCAAAGACCCCCAAGTGAGCCCACAACACTTTGGGTATCTTTAAAGATGCATTATTAATGTTTATCTTACAGAAGTGTCAGTGTTAAACTATGACTGATCACCTGGAACATTACATTATGACAGAAATGAATAGGAAAAGGAAATGAGAAAGGAAAAGGCCCATTTCAGAACGGAGAGGAGCCTGTGTGCAATGAAACACATGCCTATGCATTTATTTATTTTTTTCAAGACAAGGTTTCTCTGTGTAATAGAGAACTCACTCTGAGGACGACGCTGTCCTCAAACTCAGCGATCCGCCTGCCTCTGCCTCCAGAGTGCTGGGATTACAGGCGTGTGCCACCGCCGCCCGGCTTTTTACATGCTTATCATCCTGTTGGTTAGAATCCCCCTTAGACCCAGTCTTACCTAAGAAGACGGCGTGAAGTAACAGAGGAAGATGAAGGGCCCAGTCTTCTCGCACACTGTGGTCTACCACCATCTCGGTCATAAAGATCACCGCAATATTACACCTGGCCGACAAAGTGGAGAAATTAACACAAACTTGTACAGAGGCTTAGTCTCATGGTTATACAGAGGAAACACTCAGAGGGTCACAGGCTGATCATAAAGTCAGAAAAGTCCCATTGGTCACCTTTAGTGAGACCAGTTGAAAGTCCCTCATCTCCATGGTGGAGAAGTCCAGTCAAAGCAAAGAGCTCATTTCCCTCCGCCGCTCACAGTGCCTGCCGCTCACCTGTGCAGTGGCCCCCGTGGAGTGACGGTCTCTGGGAGGTAGTCGACTAAGGGGGCCCAGCATCCTCCAGTGCACGGCATGGGTAAGGGCTGTGGCTGCTTGGCCTCCGTAATAGTTAACAACCAGCCCGTGTAGGGCGAGATCGGATCATCTGGAGGATGAGAAAGATATGGCTGCTTTATTTGTGTGTGTGTATGTGTGTGTGTGTGTGTGTGTGTGTGTGTGTGTGTGTGTTAAAAGACTCATATTTCCCATAGTTGGTGTTTTTAGAAAGAGTCTTGCAAATGTATGCTTGCCAAAAACAACAGCTCACTAAGCACGAACCGCATTGTCAAATGAGTTAGAATCAGTTGATTTCATAATTACTTGATTAGCTATTCCTTGATGGTTTGTAGTTATTCATTATAGAGCAAAGAAAAATCCAGATTAAAAAATGTACAATTGTGATTGCCATTGCAGAGAAATGCAATTCTGTGTTTCTAGTCAGCTCAGACCAAGAGCCTGAGAGTCATCCTGCACGTCCTCCCATCCCACCGTCACGATGACAACAACAACACAAGGAACGACACAGGCAGGTACCATGTCAGGCACTGTCCTGTGTATTTTGCATCCCTAGGGTCTAATCATGGCTACTTACCATCACCATCCCTGTTTTATACTGAGGAAACTGACATTTCTACACATCCAGCCAGATTTGCATCTGACCGCTCACTTGTCCCCAGCTCTTTCCTGCTCTCTGCATCTGATCCACCCTCTTTCCTCGTTCACTCTCCAGAGGTCCCTTTTAGGGGGAGCCTTAAGGAAGCCTGCGGCCCACACAATGACCTCAGGCATCTTTATGAGGCCTCTTATGGCTAACTACCTCCCACTCCCCCACTGTGCACTCCAGCCCACTCATGATGACTTCCGTGCTGTTCTGTTCAGGGTTAGACAAGACTTGGTCCAGCCTCAGGGACTAGAATGTTCTAGGCTCTTTTTTACTCACTGCTCTGTCACAAAGGCATTGCAGAAAATACTTCATGTTCTATTTTATTTTGACTAATTTTGAGAAATCAAAAGAAATGATGTGGGGGTGCTTTTCTTAAACCCTGAGATGTTTTTTCTAAGATTTATTTTTTTATTTTTATTTTTATGCATATAATGTTCTGCCTGCATGTGGGCCTCCTCACCAGAAGAGGGCACCAGATCTCCCTGTAGATGGTTGTGAGCCACCATGTGGTTGCTAGGACTTGAACTCAGGACCTCTGAAAGAACAAACAATGTGCTTAACCTCTGAGATGCTTTTTCTTAAACCCACTGGACCATAAGGTGCCACTGTTGTGTGTGTGACAGAGATCACTAGAACTTTGCCCCTGGAAAGCAGCAGCGTTTAAATTAGTTTCATGCTAGCTGAGCCCATCCTTGCAAGGCAGGGTGATCATCTGTTCGAGTCTATACACAGGGACACGCTATGAAGGAACCTGCTGGCTGATGTACAGTATTTTCCTTTTTGTGCACTTCACCATCACGGAGAAGTGGGTATTGTTCCATTGTGCTTGCCATGGTGTGGGGCACTTGTTAGTATACTGTTTAACCCCTTCAAGACTGAACTCAATTAACATTTTTTTCAATTAACATTTATATGTGTGTGTATGCCTGCCTCAAAGTATGTCTTTGCACCATATATGTGCGGCTGCCTAAAGAGGCCAGAAGTGGTCAGGAGCCCCCAGAAGTGCAGTTACAGAAATGATCGGCTGCTGTGTGATGCTGGGAACTGAACCCACGGCTGTTCATCATCCAGAGGACCCTGCTTCATGGGGTCCCACCACCCACATGGCAGCTCACAATCATCTGTAACCCCAGTTCCAGGGAAACTGACACCCTTCTCGCCTCCATGGGCACAGCACCCATGTGATGCACAGTCATACATGCAGGCAAAGCCCCCAAAATGTAAACAGTTAGGAATATAACAATTTTTAAAAAGAGTTCCACAATGCAGACTCAGGTCACTGAAGTGTTTCTAGAATTTCTTTAACTCCTAGACAACCTATATTTATACTGGTTGTATCTGTACAAGGTGTCTGGGCTCCAGACAAAAGCTACAAGTGCATTCACCTTGCTGGCTTATCCAACTGCCCACGGCTCAGAGCTATTCTTGTACAAAGCCATCTCCTGGCCTAGGAAGGGTTTCTGATGCTATGCACAGGGAGTTTCGATAGGAGATCATATCCATCTGTGGGACATGGATGCACAAGGCTAAAAACTTAAATCCACTCCAAGACAGTTCCACGGTCACAATTTTTTCTTTAAAAAAATTATTCATTTCTTTATTTACTTATTTATTAAATTTGTGTATGCCTAAGGTGGCCAGAGATGAGGGCCGGATCCTCTGGAGCTGGAGTTTGAGGCAGCTGTGAGACGCCACGTGAGTGCTGGGAACCGAAAGCAGGTCCTCTGGAAGAGCAGCCAGTGCTCTTCACTGCCGAGCCATCTCTACAGCCCCCAGCAATTTTTTTTCAAAGAGGTCATTTCTTACTAGGCTTTCTCCACTTGGCATTACAGTGGAAAATGTCAAAATCCAGGAACACAGAACTCGGGTAGTCTTTTTGGCCTTTAATAATAAAGACCCCCCCCCCCCCCGCGTGTGTGTGTGTGTGTGTGTGTGTGTGTGTGTGTGTGTGTGTGCGTGCGTGTGTGGTTTTTCAAGACAGAGTTTCTCTCTGTGTAGCCCTGGCTGTCCTGGATCTTGCTCTATAGACCAGGCTGGCCTTGAACTCATAGAGATCAGTCTTCCTCTGCCTCCCAAGAGCTGGGATTAAAAGTGTGCACGGCTGTGCCCGGCCAGCTCTGAGTGGCTGAACCCCACAGCCTCTGCCACTCACTTTTGTCCTCGTCATACGACCCTCCAGAGCTGTTGCTGTATCTTGACTCCAGGCGAGTGTGGGCTCGGATCACGTTGCTAAACCTTCGAAAATGAAACACAGCCATGAAATGGTGACATGTGTGAGTGCTCGTTCCCCCAAAGCATATTCTACAGGTTAGTGGCTGGCTTTTTGTTTGTGTGTTTGTTTTTTCAAGACAGGGCTTCTCTATGTAGCCTTGGCAGTCCAAGACTTCGCTTTGTAGACCAGGCTGGCCTCGAACTCACAGTGATCCACTTGCCCATGCTTCCCGAGTGTTGGGATTAAAAGTGTGCGCCACCAAGCCCGGCTCTCCTCTTTCTTTTTAGATGGGGTCTCACTATGAAGTCCTGGCTGGCCTGGAACTCCTCATAATGTTGCGAGATATTTGATCCCATTGTGAACCCAAGATTGTGAACTGTAAAAACCCATTTCTTGTTTGGCATAGTTGAGCCTTAAAATGCGCCTTTAAAATAAGAACCAACCAAGAAGAGACTTGATACCCTATAAGCATATACAGGGGGAGGAGGTCCCCCTCAGCCACAGTCATAGGGGAGGGAGTAAGGGGAAAATGGGAGGAAGGGAGGAATGGGAGGATACAAGGGATGGGATAACAATTGAGATGTAATATGAGTAAATTAATAAAAAAACAAAAATAAAATAAAATAAGAACCGAGCTTATTGCAAACAGGTAGTTATGGTGTGGCTCAGCCCTAGCTTTAGTCCAAGAGCTTCCTGTACACAGGATTTAATAAAATCAACCCTAGGTCAAGAGGTGGCGCAAGAAGCCAGCTGACGGGGATTAAAGAGCAGGAGGGACTCTGAGTTGAAGGGTGTTTAAGACAGTGTGGATAAAGAAGGGGCTTTTTGGGCTTTGAGCTAGCAAGCCTTTGGCCTTGGGTTTTTGGCCTTTTCTTCCTGGGCTGTCAGCTGAGCTAGTGAGCCTTTTGGGCCTTTTTCATTGGGATGTGAGCTGAGTAGGAAGGTCAGCTGGGTGCTTTCTCTGCCTCTCTGAGCTGGTGGGTTTTCACTCCAGCATCTGGCTCTTGAGTCTTTATTAGTAAAATTGAGTGATTGGATTTTCATTTTTTTAAAAATATTTTTAAATTAATTTTAATTTATGTGTGTTGGTGTGAGGGTGTCAGATCTTGGAGTTACAGACAGGGGTGAGCCATGTGGGTGCTGGGAATTGAACCCGGGTCCTTTGGAAGAGCAGGCAGTGCTCTTAACCGCTGAGCCATCTCTCCAGCCCAGATTTTCATTTTTAAAAACAACACTATGTAGACCAGGTTGGCCTTGAATTCACAGAAATCCACTTGCTTCTGCCTCCTGAGTGCTGGAATCACAGGCTAATGCCACCTGAGTAGGCACATTTTTGTTTTGTTTTGTTTTGTTTTTGAGATAGGATTTCTCTGTGTAGCCTTGGCTGTCCTGGACTCACTTTGTAGACTAGCCTAGCCTTGAACTCACAGAGATCCGTCTGCCTCTGCCTCCCGAGTGCTGGGATTAAAGGCGTGCGCCATCATCGCCCGGCTGTTCATGTCATCATTCTAACACAGGGGTGTGGCTCAGGGGAAACACAGCAAAGTGCTGTGTTTATATTAAACTGTATGGTGTTAGGAATGAAAGCTAGGCCTTTGTATGGGTTCGGTGAGGCGAGAACTTGACCATTGATGTATATCCCAGCCCCAAAATGGTATATATAATTGTTTTTACATAAAAGATACACAGAAGACTCAATCTATGTCTTTGTATGTAGCTAGGCTTTGTATGCACAGACATTAGAAAATTCTGAAGCCAACATAGGTGACAATAGACTAAGCATTTGTTTCTGGCTGGAACAATGGGTATGGTAGGATGTGGGGTGCCTTACTGAGGTTTCCTTTGCTGTGATGAAGACTGCAACCAAACGCCACTCAGGAGGAAGTGGTTTATTTGACTTAGCTTCCCTGCCCATCGCTGAGGGGAAAGCAGGGACGGAACTCACGGCAGAACCTGGAGGCAGGAGCTGAGGCAGCTGCCGTGATGGAGTGCTTGCTTTTGAGCTGGCTCCCCCCCACCCCCCCACCCCCGCGTTTGCTCAGCCCGCCTGCTTATAGAACCCAGGGCACCTGGCCAGGGATGGAGCCATGTGCAGCGGGCTGACCCTGCGCCCATCAACTGCTAACGGAGAAAGCACATGCCCAACTGAGATTCCCTCTTCCCAAATGGTCTGGTTGGTGTCAAGCGGACAGAACCCAGCCAGCACATGGAGTGAGGTAAGGTTTTAGGAAAAGGACGCACGCCAGGGAAAGGTGACCATGTCACTGAGCCGCATCAGGGATTTCCATTTCATTCCTTAGGTATCTGCAAAAGGTCGTTTTTCTCCTCCGCCTGCTGCTCACCTATAGTCTCAGTGACTTCCAATGTTCTCCACTGTCCTGTCTTTTGGGTCACTGCTTTGTGACTCTACAGAACTGGACACATAGTTTCATACAGGTCAGGCCACAGAGCAGACTACGGCACAGACTAAGGAGTATCAGACGCTAGGAAAGCTCCAAGCCACGGCCTTTCCCAGAGGTGCCTTAACTGTGTGTGAAATGCAGCGTTCTAAGCAGCGTGTGCAGGGCCCAAATGTCACTTGGCAAAGGACAAAAGCAGGCTGGTAAGAATGCCACGGCTGGAGGGTTCCAAGTTTGTACCCGTGGTTACTGATAAACCGTGGCACCCAGTAAGTGGGATTTGAAAAGTGCTGTGGAGGGGAGGGGGCTGGAGAGATGGCTCAGAGGTTGAGAGGGCTGCCTGCTCTTCCAAAGTTCCTGAGTTCAATTCCCAGCAACCACACACATGATGGCTCACAACCATCTACAATGAAATCTGCTGCCCTCTTCTGGCCTGCAGGTGTTACACGCAGGCAGAATACTGTATACTAAATAAATACATCTTTAAAAAAAAGGTGCTGTGAAGGACATGGGGTAGGTGTCAAACATTAGATGGCCTTTGTCTTGCCTCCTTTTTGAGACAGATCTAAAGGGGTCTGTTACGATGTTTATGAAGCCAAGATCAAGCAGAAACAAGTCCCTTCAAGACGGGCGATGTTGGAGCCATAACGCAGCCTTAAACTCATGGCAATCCTCTGCCTCAGCTTCCTGGATTATGAGGTCCTCCAAGGACAATGCCTCTAAAAGTCCTGTGCCATCTCAATGCTAAAGGCCATCACAAAAATTCCCATGAAGTATAATAATGACTCAGATGAGATGCTAATATCTAAAACTGGAGCAGCTTTCTATCGCAGAGAAAAGGAAGATGGGAAACTCAGTCTACACAATAAATGACTAAAGATTGCTCAGTGGTTAAGCAGCACCGGCCGCCCTTCCAGATGATCTCAGTTTGACCCTGAGCACCCACACGGCAGCTCACAACTATCTGCACCTCTAGCTCCAGTGGCCTCTAAAATTCTCTCCTGGTCTCGGCAGGCATGGGGCACACACAGACATACATGCAGCCAAAACATACAAATAACTAAAGCGAAGTAAAAGAAAACAAAATGGCTATGTCTGTGCTCTCTTCCCAGTCACTTGCAGAACGGAGAGAGCCAGGCTATTTATTCACAGGCAACGAGAAGATGGAATGTGGGCGAGAGAGAGGAAGCCCTGCAGAGCTCACGCGAGAGAACAGGTTCCTGGCGCTACGGGGCAGCAGTGCCCTTGTTCAATTAAGATGTGATAAAGCAGCCGGGCGTGGTGGCGCCCGATTTTAATCCCAGCACTTGGGAGGCAGAGGCGGGCAGATCACTGTGAGTCCGAGGAGGCCAGCCTGGTCTACAGAGTGAGTTCAGGACAGCTAAGGCTACACAGAGAAACCCTGTCTTGAAAAACAAAAAAGGGGGAAAAGATGTGATTAAAGTACAGTCAAATGAGAATGAGAATGGCTGTGGGTTGAATATGGCTCCTGCCCTGTACTCATGCGAGTGTTTGCCTCTCAAGCCACGTCAGTGGTGTCAAGAGGGTAGAGACTTCATCTCACTATGGTGTTTACAAGGAAGATACTTAGAAAAAGATGGATCTAGCAGGACATTATTGTGTATTTTTTATACAAGGATGTTATATGTAAAATATTCATCTACGTGGTACTCAATGTGTACCCCTGTTCTGTTCCCTCAGGCCACCCAGTCCATAAATATGTGTATATCTGTGTATGAAGAGAAGTTAAGGGCCTTAGGACAGAAACTAGATGATGTAAGGCACTTAGGATGGAGCCCCTGTAATCCTGGTGGCTTTATATGGAGAGCAAAGTGGGGGTGGGGGGGAAGTGGCGGATGGGGGTTAATGTATGCACATGCTCCTGTTAGGATCTGATGAAGCCAACAAAGGCCTATGCCGAAGCCCACACCGAGCTGTTTAGAATACCAGCCCCTACAACTGTGAGCTAAGTAAACATCTCTCTTAGAAGTTAGCCCACCTCAGATGTTTGCTACAGTAACAAAAGGTTGATTAATACAAGATTGCTGCAGAGAACTTACCTCAAGACATTTAAGCAATCATATAATAATTAGATCTGAAATCCTCATGTGCCAAATCTCTTCTAATTCCACATGGTTTGTGCCCACTAGCAGAACAATCCCCTTTTTTTTTATTCTCCAAAGATTTATTTTTATTTTATGCAGATGAGTGTTTGCCTGCATGTGTATATACCATGTGGATGCAGTACCCGTGGTGGTCAGAAGAGGGCACCAGATCCCCTGGCACTGGGATTACAGAAGGTTGTGAGCTGCCACATGGTAGCTGGTGACAGAACCCAGGTCCTTTGAAGAGCAGCCGATGCTCTAACCACTGAGCCACCTCTTCAGGCTCCAACCAGTGGTTTTTATGACGCTCAAGGCTGAGTGGGATTCAGGCACCAGAAAAATGTTTTTCTCTCAGATTCTGCTCAGAATGTATCTTTAGGGCTACATCGGGCGGAGCTGGGAAGTCAGAGATGTGGTTCAGTTCTTGTGAATTTAAGAACCTGACTAACTTGTGCAGATGCCACAGACTCCTGCTGAAGGTTAGAGCAGACATCACATCCAACGCGCACACTGACCTGTCATCAGATTCTTTCAGTATTTTGCTCTCCTCGGGGTCTGGAAAACTGTCCTGGCCGGCAACTACGGTGTTACTGCTGGAGGTGGTTCCTGCACAAAGGATTAGGAGACATCAGAGAGAGAGAGAGCGCAGAGGGGGTGACAAGTCCTAAGTAATCCAGGAGAAGATTTTCTGTGACATCCCACGCTTGTCAGTCTCAGGCATTTTAAACAACTGTCTCCAAGTCCACAGTGTGGAATTCTAGACAACTACATCAGTCAAACCAAATTCCTTCTTCCTCATAAGACGAGACTGTAACACTCTTAGATGTTTCTAGCCACAGGTCAAGGCCTTACATAGAGGTAGTTCTGCAGCCCTGCTGGAACGCCTTTTGCTGTTGCCAATTTGAGACAGGGTCTTGCCATGTAGTCTGGACTGACCCTCTTCCCCTGTTTCTCCAATGCCGGGGTGCCGGGCAGGCGCCGCCAGCTCTTGCACTTTTAGTGTTAATGGGTCCAGGAATTATTCAACTAATGATATGGAGGAAGTCCAAGTAGGATTCCGATCCCTAGGCGTCTGTCTCTCTGGAAAAAAAAATATCCCTAAGAAGTAGTATAAAGAGAGAGCACAGGACAGCTGGGTGTGGAGGCACGCACCTGTAGACCCAGCACTCGGGAGGCAGAGGCAGGCAGATCGCTGTGAGTTCGAGGCCAGCCTGGTCTACTTAGTGAGTCCAGGACAGTCAAGCCTACACAGAGGAAACCCTGTCTCAAAAAACAAAACAAAGAGAGAGAGAGAGAGAGAGAGAGAGAGAGAGAGAGAGAGAGAGAGAGACAGACAGACAGACAGACAGGCAGAACGGGGGGGCACGGGGAACACTTCAAGATATTTGAGGGAAGTGGTACATGTTCCATGAAATGAACAGGTACAGATTGATTGAAAGCAATAATACTGGCTGGAGAGCACCGTCTGCTCTTCCAAAGGCCCTGGGTTCAATTCCCAGCAACCACATGGTGGCTCACAACCGTATATAATGAGATCTCGTATGCAGACTCACACGCAGGCAGAATACTATATAAATAATAAATAAGTAAATCTTAAAAAAAAAAGAACAAAGGAAAAAGAAAGAAAAGAGAGAGAGACAGAGACAGAGAGAGAGAAAGAGAGAGAGAGAGAGAGAGAGAGAGAGAGAGAGAGAGAGAGAGAGAGAGAGAAAGCAACAATGCTTGGTGAGCACCTGTCATTCAGGATCCACGGAGTCAGGATGTTTTAGTTGTAGATACTCTGCACTTGTGTACGTGTGATGGAACCGTCTTAGGGTCAAGACTCGAGTTTAAGCATGAAATTCATTTTTGTTTTATGTATCCCTTATACACACTGCCCGAAGGTAACTTTATATATCATTTATAGCAATGAGCAAAGTTGGGGCAGGAGAAACGGCTCAGCAGTTAAGACCACCTTCCACTCTGGCAGGGGACCTGGGGTTGGTACTTTGCACCCACATAGCAGCTCACAACTATCTGTAACTCCAGTTCTGGGATCTGATGCCCACTTCTGGCCTCTCAGGGTACTGCATGCATATGATGCATACACACATATGTAGGCAATATGCACAAAATAAAAATAACCAAATCGGGCTGGAGAAATGGCTCAGAGGTTAAGGGCACCGACTGCTCCTCCAGATGGTCCTGAGTTCAATTCCCAGCAACCACATGGTGGCTCACAACCATCTATATAATGTGATATGACGCCCTCTTCTGGCTTGCAGGTGTATATGCAGGCAGAGAACAGTATACATTATAATAAATAAATAATAAATCTTAAGAAAAAATAACCAAATCTTTAAAAAAGCAACAAACTGAGTTTATGCACATTGACCCTTCACACTACATTATTATGCCGGTACTCAAAAAGTTTCGGATTTTTGAGCACTTGGGATTTCATGGAACATTCTAGTCAATCATGGGAGAATGTTACCAAGGAGATTCCACTAAGGTATGCAGAAGATTCAGAACTGTAATTCCTAAGAGAATGCAGCGTCTTGGTTGGCATCTACCTAAAGTAGCATAGGTTCTGTGGTAGGGAGGCCAGTGGGCCGCTGAGGGCCTTGCAGAGCTATTCTTAAGCAGTCCCTTAAATGAACAGCAAGGCCGGCTCAAGCCTGTTCAGTGCCCCGTGTGACAGGTATGTTCCCAGGTGGCGCGTCCCTACCAGAGGCGGCTGCCGAGGCCTTGCTGCTGGCTGTGAGGCGGTAGAAGGGGGGGTTGTCGCAGTGCTGGACGATGGGGTTCACGGGCTCCGTCTGCTGCAGCTCAAAGAGAAGCTCTTCCATTGTTTGGATGGTGTTGTTCCGGCACAGGTATATCGCCACCTTTTTAATCTTGGCGGAAGAAAACAGGAGGTGGATGTACTTTCCATCAGAGTGTTAGGCTGGGAACTCATCCATTTTGGAACACATCGTCATCTGGTACCATGCATCTAACAACTGACCTCTGCTGTCCGGGGACGGTCTAAACATTGGGATTAAAAGCCACACTACACACAGGTACCTTCTTTTTTTTTTTTTTTTTTTTTTTGGTTTTTCGAGACAGGGTCTCTCTGTGTAGCCTTGGCTGTCCTAGACTCACTTTGTAGACCAGGCTGGCCTCGAACTCACAGCGATCCGCCCGCCTCTGCCTCCCAAGTGCTGGGATTAAAGGCGTGCGCCACCACCACCTCGCTGCAAGTACCTTCTTGAGTGGCTTAATTTAAAAAAATTTTACTCTCAGGGTGACCAGAGTCAATTGAAGACAAAAACGTTGCAAGATTTTACTGGTGTCCAGTGGCACAGAGTACTTATATGACAAAAATAAATTTTTTAAATCCACAACTGCTATTTTCATTAAAAAAGGAATATAGTCCATGCCCCTTATGCCCCGGTCCCCCATAGTTTGAATGAGAATGGCCCCCATAGGCTCCTATGTTTGAAATCTTGGTCCCTAGTTGGTGGAACAGTTTGGGAAGGATCAGGGGGTGTAGTACCATTAGAGGAAGCGTGTCATTAGGGATGGGCTCTGAGGTTTCAAAAGCCCATACTGGGCCCATTGTCTCTCCCTTTCTTCCTGCCACCTGTGCAGCAGGATGTAAGGCTCTCACTTGCTGCTCCAGCACCGCGTCTGTCGCCTCTCTGCCATAAGGATCATGAACTAACCTTCTAAAAGTGTGAGCCAGACCCCAGTTAAATGCTTTCTGTTATAAGACTTGCCACGGTCATGGTGTCTCTTCACAGCAATAGAACAGTAACCAAGATACCTCCTGTCCTCTTTGTTACTAGAAACAAGTTTTAACTGTCTGTAAAGTCTTAGGTTTTAAAAACAACAATATCAAGCCAGGTGTGGTGGCGCACGTCTGTAATCCCAGCACTTGGGAGGCAGAGGCAGGTGGATCTTTGTGAGTTTGAGGCCAGCCTGGTCTACAAAGAGAGTTCCAGGACAGTCAGGGCTACACAGACAAACCCTGTCTTGAAAAACCAAGTACTCACCCCCCCAAAAATCCTAACAATATTAATGCCTCACATATCGGCAGACCCTGATAACTAATCTAACCATATGATGACATGCTGCTGTATGGTCGAAATAGCTCAGAACAGGAAGTCATAAAATAACTCACAAAACCCAAGGAGAAGCCACGTGAATCTGTTAGAAAGTGCTGCAATTCTGTTGGTGCACCATCTTCAAGTGAAAACAGAATATACTATGCGGATACCTCCACTTTGTTTTCTCTCTCATCATATAATTTTGAAAAGGAAAATGTAGTGGGGGCTGGAGAGATGGCTCATTGTTTAAGAGCCCTGACTGCTCTTGCAAAAGGTCAGAGTTCAAATCCAGGGTGCTCCACATGGCAGCTCACTACTGTTTGTAACTTCAGTTCCAGGGATCTGTCGCCCTCTTCTGGCCCCCATGAGCACTGCATGCACATGGTGCATATGCACCATGCAGGCAAACACTCATCCACATAAAACGAAAATGAATATTTTATTTATTTATTTATTTATTTAGGTTTTTCGAGACAGAGTCTCTCTGTGTTAGCCTTGGCTGTCCTGGACTCACTTTGTAGACCAGGCTGGCCTTGAACTCACAGAGATCCGCCTGTCTCTGCCTCCTGAGTGCTAGGATTAAAGATGTGCACCACCACACCCAGCTCAAAATGAAAATAAATATATATGTATATTTTTAAAGAAAATCCCAGGTCTGCTTTTTTTTGTTTGTTTGTTTGAATAATGCCATATGCAAACCAGAAGCTTCTCTGTGTGTGTGTGTGAGTACTGATATGATCTTTACATTTAACCTCTTTTATACTGGTGTTGTTTATAAAGAAAGCTTTGGTAATTGTCAGGGGAAAAAAAGCCTCCATTCCCAGGTGTCTGTGTCCTGTAGCTTAATGCAAGGGGCTGACAGGTGCCCCTGACAGCAGCACATGAGCCTGAGTTGGTGAGGGGTGAAGGAGCTTTTATGTACCACCTGGATGAGCCCCCAAGGGAATTGCAGGATTTGAAAACACAGAGAGTATGAGGCACAAATATCAGGGGAAGCCGCAGCAGCAGCAGCAGCAGCAGCAGCAGTAGCGAGCGTTCCCCTAGCCTGGGTGGCACTTACGTAGGGCAGGAGGATGGTGTCGCTGCTGACCCCACACAGGCTGATAAGGAACTGCAGAGTGATCCTCAGGTTGTTGCCCCACTTCTCGTTGTTGGCCAGCGCGTTCCACGCGTTCTCCATTTCCGGTCCTGGGACTTCATCTCCATACTAAGCCAACAAGATTAAAAGCGGCCTCCGTGAGTGTGTGCAGGACAGAGACTGCCTCGAAGGTTATGACTGTTCAAAATCATTAGGCAGAGGAAAATGACCATTTGATAGAAAAACATAATTTTTTTGGGTGGACGGTAATTTACAATACATAGATCAGTTACATGAAGTACATATATAAACATTTTTTTTAAATGTAGGCCATGGTTTTCCCCAAAATGTGATATATGTCTTTGTTTCTGCTTTCTCTCTTTCCTTTTCTTTCTTTCTTTCTTTCTTTCTTTCTTTCTTTCTTTCTTTCTTT
>OU015754.1:1143759-1166259 GCA_907169655.1 Acomys percivali
TTTCTTTCTTTCTTTCTTTCTTTCTTTCTTTCTTTCTTTCTTTCTTTCTACCATCTATGTATATCTATCGATCATCTATCTTTCTACTTATCCATCTATATCTTTCTATCATCTATCTGTCCATCTGTCCATCCATCCATCCATTTATCTATCTATATCTTTCTAACATCTATCAATATATCTATATCTTGCTATAATCTATAATCTATCATCTACCTGTCTGTCCATCCATTCATCCATCTATTTATCTATCTATACCTAACATCTATCAATATATCTATATCGTCCTATAATCTATCATCTGTCTGTCTGTCTGTCTGTCTAAAATTTGCATAGAACCCTTCCATTCTTTAATTGCAGTGCTAGGTGACTGAACCAGGGCTTTGTGTATACAATGTGAGTTCTACCGTGAGATGCATCCCCGGGCCTCACCATTTTACTTTAATGCACCAAACACATTACTTTTATTTTCTAATTTTTGTATAGCAAATGGTGGGGGCCAGGTTTGAACCCAAGCTTACATATTTGTATAACTCCTGTAACACAAAATTACTAGATCATACTCAAAACCAGAAAACAGAAATTCAGGTCCTCTGCAAGAGCACCTAACCCAGCAATGTATTACCACGATACAGTATTACCTTTGTTTATGAAAGACTGAGCGAGAAAAAGGAGTTTACTCTGGCAACATCATGAACATCTTTTTCTTTTGTTGGTTTTCCTTTGAAAGGGGGTCTTATGAAGCCCAGGCTGGATCCAAACTCGCTCTGTAGCTCAGGATGGTCTTGAACTCTAGAGTCTCCACACCAGGCAGTGTGCATGTTTTAAGGTACAGAGTGCAGTGGCATTACATGCACACCCATCGCCACGTCATTTTTACGAGAGACATCATGTTTTTGGTTTGTGAACCCAGGACCTCCCTGCTGTTGGAGCCATGCCATGTGCCTTACCTTGGCTGTCATGTACATGAGATTATTCAGGACCAAAGAGGTGGCTTCCGGAGAGCCCCAGCCATTCCCTTTTAGCCCGTGAGAGGTGGTGACTTCCCCTTCTCTGTCCTTGACCTCATCCTCGGGGCTGCTGGGGCTGGACCCCGGGAGGAGGAGTCTGCTGTCCACCAGCTCAATGTTGTGTAGCCATGGCAACAGGTAGGTGAGCATGATCTGACGTCCGTTTGGGTGTGTGGTGGGGAATCTCTGGCTCACCTCTGAAGAGACAGGGCCAAGTAGCGTTAGGAATTGTTCTCACAGACCAACCAGCCAGGCACACAAGTGGTTGACATTTACTAAAAGCACTGCCATAGACAGCAGCTACCCAGGGCCACAGAGGCTACCAGAGGTCAGAAGAGGGCGCTGAATTTGAACCCAGATCCTGCAAGAGCAGCCAGTGCTTTTAACCGTTGAACCATCTCTCCATCCCCTACATTTTTTACGTGTGTGGGGGGGGGGTCGGGGGCCATGCCATGGCACACATGTGGTACTTAGAGGTCACTCACAGAAGTTGAACTTCTCTCTCTACCACACGGGGCTCAGACATCAAACTTGGGTCATCAGACTTGTGGCATGCAGCCATCTGCCTGGTCTGCAGAGTATTTGACTTACAGTTGACATATTATGATGTCACACATATGTTCTGGGTATGATAATGGATACTTGAACATCCATTAACCCCACTGGCTGAACATTCATTAGTAGGAGCCGCTGTGCCTGGCAGGATGGAAACTGCCAAGACGTCTCAGGCGTGTGGTCAGCCCTAAATACACGTCGGTATACATGAGCAACATGAGGGACCCAGTGAGGTGTGTGTCTGTGTGTGTGGCCAACATTATATGTATTAATATATATGTAATAAAAGGTCATGGCTTTGGGTGGGGGATGAGGGAGACACAGGGGGATCTGTAGTTGGGAGAAGTAGAACTGATATAAATACATTACTAATGTATTAAATTCTCAAAATAAATTTTTTTTTGTTTTTGTTTTTGTTTTTCTAGACAGGGTTTCTCTGTGTAGCCTTGGCTGTCCCAAAACTCACTCTGTAGATCAGGCTGGCCTGGAACTCACAGAGATCCTCCTGTCTCTGCCTCACGAGTGCTGGGATTAAACGTGTACACCACCACTGGCCAGCTCAAAATAATTTTTTTGAAATTAAAAAAAAAAATGAGTGACGTTCCTAAGCCTGGGGAAGATCCTCGTTGACAAAATTTATACTGACAAATAACTCAGGAGCAAGGGGAAGAGATGACAGGTAACAGAAGGCACCGGGCTGAGGCGCTGATGGGACAAAATGACTTTTGGTTACAAAAATACAACTTTATTGCAGAAGAGCTGTTTATGCTCCATAGGAAAGAAGTGCCCTTTAGAAAGAGAGAGAAAAAAAAAAATCCAATTAGAGAGAAAGGACTATTAAAAACACCCATCTTTAAACAATGGCACAAAAATACGTGGACTTTGTAGCAGTAACCAGCTGCTAACATGAGTCACGAGCTCGTTTGTTGTGTTTATTACATTTTGTGTGCTGGACACGGGGGCTGTGAAAATGTGGTGTCAGAGAAGAGCCAATAAACACCTTGGGCTGTGGAGGTGTTTCTGAGGAGAAAGGAAGATGGCACAGACGCCAAGTCAACCCTTTGGGAGATGCAGAGAAATAAGCTGGAGGGGGTGTCAAGGGGATGCTGTTGCTTTTCAGCACCTCTGGGTGGGTCCTGAACCACTCCGTCCATCCATTAGGTCCCCTGAAGCTGCAGGCAATAAAGTCTCCCCACGGGGTCTGGAAGAGCGCAGGCAACTTAGGGACTCACTAGGTCCTGTGAGTGTTCTCAAGCTCTTTTTAAAGCTTCTTCATAAATCAAGAGCTGGAGGCGGTGCTTAGAAGAATGTCCAAATGGTTGCGCTTCCTATTCAGGGCTTTGCCACTTGTCAGCTCGGATTTCTCTCCCCTCACCCCAGCTGCCCCCACGATCCTAGCTCCCCCTCTCAGCTAATAAACTGGCCCCAGCCTTACTCTTCCCAAAGCTCCTCCTGGGACTGCAGCCACCCCAGCTCTGCTGCCTCTCCCCAGAACCTGCAGAGGTGACATTCCAGGGCCGCTCTCCTTGGAGGGTGAGCATCACTCCTTCCTTCAAATCCTCTTCTTTTTCTAGGCTTCCCTGAAGGAAACTGCCCCCTCCAACTGTTCCTCACGGGAAGGGGGGAACAGAACATCCTTCCTTCCTTTTCTGCCCCTGCCCCCTCACTTAGTAGGTGAGTGTTGAGGGCTTTTCTTTTCCTCTGTGCCTGGCGCTCAGCCTCTCACACCATGGAGTCCAGGACTGCCTGGGCTGTGGAGGCCTACCCCAGCATCCGGGGCTAGCTCTCCATGCCTGCCTTGCCCTCTGCTCTTGGGCACGCCTTACCATCAGTCTCCCAGGCAGCACACTTGTCTGGGAACCTCCCAGCAGTGCTGGCTCCCGCCATCCCTTTCCACCCTCCCTGGGCGACTGTTTCCTCCCTGACTTTATTACCACTCTTGGCAACCAGCCCCCTCTCCAGACCAGATGCGCCAAAACACATCCTCTCCTCTTTCCTAACTGCACGGTGACCTATCACTTCCTCTTAAACTGGGCAGTCTGCCTTTCTTCCTTTCTTCCTCCCTCCCTTTCTTTCAAGTTTTACATTTTATAAATTAATTTATTTTTATTTTATTTATTAATTTAACCATGTGGCAGAAATTTGACTATTTTAGTACCGCTGGCCCTGAAAACAGAGCTTGGTGTCAGTCAGCTAATACAGCCTCCATTCTGTTGTTCCTGCTCTTTCTTTCTTTTTCTTTTCTCTCTTATTATTTAAAACATTTGTTGTTGTTGTTCATGTTTTTGAGACAGGGTTTCTCTGTGTAGCCCTGGCTGTTCTGGACTCACTTTGTAGACAAGGCTGTCTTTGAACTCACAGAGATCTACCTGCCTCTGACTCCCTGAGTGCTGGGATTTAAGGTGTGCACCACCATGCCTGGCTTTAAAACATTTTTTTAATTAAAAATTTTTGATTATATTCTTCTTTTTCCCCACGTACTTTCAGAGCCTGTCCCCCTCCCTTCCTACCCAACTTTAAGCTCTTTCTTCAAAAACAAACCAACAAAGAACCAAACCAAAACAACAACAACCCCCTCAAACCAAAAAAAAAAAAAAAAAAAAAGAAAAGAAAAATAGAAAAAAAAGAAACCATGTCCCCCCAAAACCCAAACCAAACTAAATAAAAGCACACACAAAAAATCCTGTGGAGTCCGTTGTGTGCTAATCAACTGCTCCTGAGCATGAGGCTGGTCCTGGGTTGTTGATACACCTGTGTAACTCCACGGGTGAACACTGATTTCCTGATACACCTGTGTGACCCCACGGACGAACACCGATTTCCTGATACACCTGTGTGACTCCACGGGCGAACACTGATTTCCCTTTCCCAGAGAGATATGTGACTCCAGGTGTTGATCTTTAACCTAGTAGCTAGGCTTTCATTCATTCATTAATTCATTCATTCACTTATTCACTCATTCATTCACTCACTCATTCATTCATTCTAACAAAATAAAATAATATAAAACAAAATTTAACCCATTGAATTTGGACAAGCCAAGCCAACAGAAGGAAAAGAGCCCAGGAGAAGGCAGAAGAATCAGGGATCCACTTGCTCACACACTCGGGAGTCATATAATAATATGGAAATATAACACAGTAGAAACGTCTTAAAACATATACATATATGAAGGCAATAAAATGAAATAGCCAGATAATAGGGAAGACAGAACCCTAAGTGACCATCTCCTGTCACCCAGTGAACCAAGCAAAGCCTTCAGGCCTGGGATTGGGTTACATGTGGCTGAGCTGTTGGCCAAAGGTATCCTACAGGAATCCCCAAACAACCCAGGCTGCTCCCAAGACTAGAGAAAACGTAGTGATGAAATGACTGCCAATGATATTCTGCTACAGCCACAGATCAGTGCTTGCTCAGCCACCGTCAGGGAAGCTGCCTCCTGCAGCAGCTGGGAACAAACACAGAGACCCACAGGCAGACATCGTGCAGAGAGCGAGAGGCCTTGGAACACTCAGCCCTACATGGGATGGATGGCTCCATCAGAACCCTCCTCTCCGGGCTCTGGGAACCCCCACAGAAGTTGAGGTTGAAAGAATATAAGAGCCAGAGTGGACAGAGGACACCAGGAGAACAAGGCCTTCTAAATTAACACGAGCTAGGCTCATTTGAACTCCAGAGATGGAAGCAGCACGCACTGCGCCTGCGCGAGTCGTCCCAGGTCCTCTGACTATACGCTGTGCCTTCTGGTTCAGTGTTTTTATGGGATTTGTCAGTGGTTTTCAAGGCCCTGGAAGCTGAGGTGTCACTTTCTTCACAGGGCGCTGAAATGGGTCAAGGGGCACAGATAGGAGACTGCTGGCCTTTCTGCACATCCAGGGCCATCTCTGATGTCAGCCACACTGTCCTCTGTGTAACTTCCCAGTGCCTTGTGCTGTTCTACACGTTTAAACCAGCAGTTTGGGTGGGTCATGGCCTCTTTGGGGGGTCACGAATCAGATATCCTGCATATCAGATATTAACAGTATGATTCAAAACAGTAGCAAAATTACAGTTATGAAGTAGCAATGGAATAATTTTACGGTTGGGGGTCACCACACATGAGGAACAGGGTCGCAGCGTCAGGAAGGCTGAGAGGCACTGATGTAAGCCAAGCGTGTGCTGCCCTTTGGGTCTGTTGTTTCCATCCTGTGCCTGCAGCTCGGACGTCAGCCCATCTGGGAGGTCGTCCTCAGCTCTCCTGGCTCAGTAACCACAGTATAAGCAATGCACACAGGGGTCTAGCAGAGAGCCTAACACGCCTTGGGTGACCAAGAGTCAGAAGTCATGATTATTACCAGGAGACTGTGAATGGGAGGCTCTGCCCACATGTGGTTTTGTGTAGTTGACAGTGCATAAGAGGTGGGGTGGCTGAGGAGGAGGGGGCTGAGGCACTGGGGGTGCTGGGAGGTAGGGTGGCTGAGGAGGAGGGGGCTGAGGCACTAGGGGTGCTGGGAGGTAGTGCGGCTGAGGAGGAGAGGGCTGAGGCATTTCCATTGGGGGTGCTGGGAGGTAGTGCGGCTGAGGAGGAGGGGGCTGAGGCATTGGGGCTGTGCGTGGAGAATGAGGAACAATCAGGGCACAGCCTGACTCAGGGCACAGCCTGACTTGGGGCACAGCCTGACTCTTGGCCAGGTGCCGCATGAACTGGGCAGGAAAAGCACTCGATGGGACCTGGCTCTCACAGGTTATTCATGAAGACAGCAGAGGAGACAAGCTATGGATGTAACATCATTATAATAATAAAATACAATAAGACTATGTATCTAACATCATTACCAAATATATAAGGAACTAAGAGTTATTTTAAGTATATTGTTCATATGAAAGAATTTCTTTGGGATATGCACGCACATACACACACACACACACACACACACACACACACATACACACACACACACATCTTCATTAACCTAAGAATCTTTTATATTTGTCAGGCATATATTTATACTTATATTGTTTTAACTAACCACATTTTTTTTCTCTTTCCTTTTCTTTCTTTCTTTCTTTCTTTTCTTTTTTTTTTTTTCCAGACAGGGTTTCTCTGTGTAGCCCTGGTTATCCTGGAACTCACACTGTAGACCAGGCCGGCCTCAAATTCAGAGATACTTCTGCCTTTGTCTCCTAAGCGCTGGGATTAAAGGTGTGCACCACCATCACCTGGCTTGACAACAGTTTTTCTTTTCAACGTTTAAAAATATTCTTGAGGGGTTGGAATGATGGCTCAGTGGTTAAGAGCACTGGCTGCTGTTCTAATGGACTTGGGTTTAATTAAGTCCAAATCCTAGAACCCACATAGCTGCTCACAACCATTTATAACTCCAATTCCCCAGGTGTCTGGTGCCCTCTTCTGGCCTCCATTGGCACTACACTCACATGGCGCTTAGCTATACAATCAAGCAAAACGTGCCCCCGCCCCAAACACAAAACAAACAAACAAAAAAATTGACAATATTGAATTTGCTTTCACATGTAACTGGATTTAGCCCTTAGCAATTCTGACGCACAAATTTAGCACCAAGTTCTGACACCAAAACTGTGATAGACTTTAAAAAGGGAAAGCATCTCAGAGTAGGAGACCATGGCGTATGTAGCTGCGGACAACTGGGTGGTACCTGAGAAGAGGGGGAGGGTGAGCTCAGGGTACATCCGGGCCAGTTCACGGGACAGCAGGGCTAGCGACACACTGTAGAGGGGTGGTAACGGTCCATGCGTTCCATACAGAATACTGCCAGGTCTTTGTTCGGCAACTTTCTTGGAGTGCACAAAAAGCTTTGCTTCAAGGATCTAGGAAGAGTTTAAGAAAGAAGCTGAAAAGGTGCTATCTGGGCCCCTTGGGGGTGCTTATGTCTGACCAACGTTTGTATCAACAGGACATATATGTTTATTTTAATACAAACAGAAACAAGCAAACACGTCCTGGGCTCACGGGTGGACATTTTCCACCCCGGTGAATGATACATGCCTGCATGAGCTGCATGGAGACTTCGTAAATCTCTCTGTTGGTGTCAGAGGCCTTGAAGAGGACAAGGTTGAGCAGCGTCACTAGGTCGAAGGGATAGTTCCTGGGGAAAAGCAGTACAACACACAGCAGAGTCATAAGACAGCTGGGCTGGGAAGCTGGGTAGATCGCTGCCTCCCAGAAGTCTGGCGCGGTGCCTTGGCTCGGGACCCATCTACGCGTGTTTCTATGTGTATCCGAGTGTATTGCTGCATCATATTCATGCAGGTGCTCGGGGCTCAGACACATGAGATGGCCTGGAGCTGCAGTTACGGACAGTGGTGAACTCCACGGCGTGGCTGCTGGGTACGGCTGTCTGCAGCACGCTCTTCACTATGGAGGCACCGCCGCAGTCCCTACATAAAGCTTTTGGAATATAAACCCCAACCGTGTTCTCTTTTCTCCACCCTTCCGTATCCCTATGCTCTCTGTTATGGTTGCTTTATGCAACCTGGGGAATGTAACGTAGCTCTGACATTACCACACTTAATAAGTTGCAGTGCCAAGCAGCGTCACGAACTCGCTTTGTTATATAGCGACGGCAGCTTTAGGAGCATTCTCTTTGGGCTGGGGCATGGGTCAGTGGTGGAGGACATCTTTAGCATGTGTGAGTCCCCAGGCTCAAGTCAGCACATTTCCAAATAATTGTAATGTACAGACTTCTACAGCGCCACGGCTCCTTCCTGTTTTCTTTTTGGAGTTTTGAGCAGAGGGGGTTTAAAGAGTTTTGTGTTTCCTGGGTTTGATGTAGTGGGCCCCTGGCCGACGGGCTCGCAGTTAACATGTGTCAGGACACCTGTCCACATGTCTTTAGCTCCTTCAGTGTATCATCCTTATTATTATTATTATTGGTTTTTGGTTTTTATTTTTCGAGACAGGGTTTCTCTGTGTAGCTCTGGCTGTCCTGGACTCGCTTTGTAGACCAGGCTGGCCTCGAACTCACCACCTGCCTCTGCCTGAGTGCCAGGATTAAAAGTGTGTGCTACCACCACCTGGCCCTTAATATTTTCAAATTCTGTTCCCATGCTTCTCTGTGACCGTCTGGGCCCCTCAAAGGAAAAGACACCACAGGAAACAGTCCTGATCAAATGGGACTAGGAATATCATGGAAACTTAGAGCGGGCAGGTAGTCTGTGAAGGACACAGAAACCATTCTGGGCTCTCCCAGGATTCTCTCTAAAGGTAGCTGCCGAACGATCGGCTGGTCAGCGCTCACGTCACCCCCGCCCTTGCCACCGATGACGCAAGACGCACACCTGTTTCCGCACACGGTCGCTATGGCTTTGAAGCAGCCGGACGCAAGCTGGTAGGAGCCTGTGTAACAGCGGTCGATGGCCCAGTTAAACAGGTTCACTTGCTCGGGATTCAATTCCAGTAGCAACATGACCACCTCACAGCCCAGCTGATGGACCTGAGGGCAGGAGCAGATCCCCATGAGGAAATATTCTAGAGAAACACGCACGATCGAATGTACTGGGGGGGGGGGGGAACAGAGAGCAGGGTCGGATCCCTCATTTGCGTTGGTCCTTATGCTGCACCCTCTTCCTTGCGGGGGTGCGGTTTGCGGTGCAGCAGTGCCTGCCAGGATGCAGACTCCCTTGTGCTCTGGGATGGCAACCCCCACTGCCAGGATGGGGAACCCGGGTCCCCTCAGGAGGTGACATTGCCTGCCTCTTTCTGAAGTCATCACCCACTCTTCTCGGCAGCTGCAATCAGCTCCCAGAGGAAGGAGCTGGGTGACGTATTTGTTACATTAATGGTTTGGGTCTGAAATGCTCCCACAGGCTTGTTTTGAAGGCTTGGTTCCTGGCCTGGAGGTTGGCTTTGAAGGCTGCAGGGCTTTTAGGAGGTGGCCCTGGCTGGGTGGGTCTTTGAAGGTTAGAGCTAACCTTGGTCTCAGGTTAGCTTTCTCTGCCTGCTGCCAGGTCCACATCACGTCACTTGAGCAGTCTTAGCCTTACGCTCCTCCCAACATCACTCTGAAGGCCCTTTCTTCCCCATCATAATTTTTTCTCCCTTAAGTTGTTTCTGTTAGTTATTTTATCACAGGATTGGAGAAGTTACATACAGAGTTCATTATTATTACAAATTAAATTCCCCATAGTTAATTTCTGACCTATTGTTTTTTCTCACTTTGTTAGGCTATTTCTTTTACTAACTTCTTGTGATGAACAGGCCACAGACTACCAGCCTTTCCCCTTCAATATATACATATATACATATGTACCTGTATCATTAATTATATATATATATATATCACTACATTTTAAGCACAGCTTAATTTACAAAGCACAAATTTAATATTTCCATTATGTTTTACTTAGATACCAGTTACCATTGTTATTTACTTTGACATCTGAAAGCATAAATTTATTAAGAAATTTACTTAGTTTTTAATTATGTGCATGTGTCTCTGTCTCCGTGTGTGTTTGTGTACATGCATGTAGTGACTAAGGAGGCTGGAAGAGGGCATTGAATTCCCTGGAGTGGCGTTACAGGTGCTGTGAGCTGCCATGTGGGTGCTGGGACCTCAGCTCAGATCCTCTGTGAGCAGCAAGCAGTCTTTGGTACTGAACCTTCTTCGCTCAGCAGCTCTCAGCAAGTACATTTTAATTATTCATTACTAGTTTAATGAGACTGGGAATAAAGAACGTAACTTGTTTTCAAATTATGTGAAGTGTTTTGAGACTTACTTTATGACTCAGTTGGTGGTCAATTTGGTTAAATGTTGCTGTACTTTCTGGCCTGGCACATCATATCAAATGTGCCCAGGTACATAACTGTGAGGAACGGTGGGACGTGCACAGCACAGCAGTGTACCTGGGTCCATAACTGTGAGGAAGGTGGGATGTGCACAGCACAGTGTGTCTGGGTCCATAACTGTGAGGAAGGTGGGACGTGCACAGCACAGCACAGTGTGCCTGGGTCCATAACTGTGAGGAAGGCGGGACGTGCACAGCACAGCACAGTGTGTCTGGGTCCATAACTGTGAGGGAAGGTGGGACGTGCATCATTCCTACACTTCAGAAATTCAACCCACAGAGAACCTCAGAAGTCCTAAAATGCAGTGCATTCTGACTCATACTCACTCGTAAATCTTGACAAGCCAGAATATTGTCAAGCCACTTATACAGATAGCCATCTGGAGAGAGGCCGACATTGTCAAACACGGGGCCACAGCACAGTACTGCTGACATCGCCTGAAATTAGAAAAGGGAAACCTGGAGACGGGACCATGGGGTGAAGGCCAGCCAGAGTCCTGCTTCCATCCGCATGCTATGCTGTCCTGGCATCGTGGACCCCAGCCTTCTAGAACCGTAAGCAGAAATAAATGCACTCTTCCATAAGCTGCCTTTGTTCGTGGTAGCTCATCCCAGTAAGGGAAAGGTGACCAAAGACCACACTGCTTCAGGATTGACGTTTTTCACAGTATGGAAGTCTAGGATAGGGTAGATGAAAATGG
The DNA here is from genome assembly GCA_907169655.1 of Acomys percivali. Lineage (NCBI taxonomy): Eukaryota > Metazoa > Chordata > Mammalia > Rodentia > Muridae > Acomys > Acomys percivali. The sequence goes on from OU015754.1 coordinate 1,154,828, forward strand.
GACGTGGCTGTCGGTAGACTATTTTTTCTCCCTCTTAGGTTGGAAGTTAGTTAGCAATGTAGTAACTTCACAGGCAAAAAAAAAAAAAAAAAAAAGAAAAGGTAAAACTGTTCTCATACAGAACAAACACTGGATTAAGAGCAGGAACTTGACAAATTTTACATTTTATAATTGTGAGCCCAGCTGGAGTGCTTATATATTTATACACATCTTTAACTGTGCATTTGGAATTACTGAATTTACATTTACACATGTGTGTATGCATCCATTTGAATTTTCATAGCTCTACTTTTATTGTATTATATTACTTATTTTAACCTGATTTTTTTTAAGACATGGTGGTTAGCTTAAAAAAATGAGACCACTGTGGCTGCAACCCCACCTTTAAAGCACAGTACTGGTATCTTGTTATCTGGTGGTTCCTGTCACTGTAGCGGTCCAGAGGTGTGAACATGATGCTGAAGGGGCCCGCCCACTGGCTGAACAAGATGAAGAGATGGTGCCTCAGGCTTTGCTGCGGGAACAGAAATCTTCTGTGGTGAACTAGAGAGAACGACACAGAGCCAGTGTCGATTAGGCCAGACACAATCACAGCACGATGGACAGTTTTCAAGCTGTTGGGGAAGGGAAAATGTCCATGCCTCTTAAAGTCTCTTTTTAAATGTTTAATTATGTGCACGTGTGCCTTTCTGTGGGTGGGTAGGTGCATATGGTGCAGGTGCCCACAGAGGCCAGAAGGGGGCACTGGATCATCTGAGCTGCAGGTGGATGTTAACTCCTTTGTTTGGAGCTGGGACCGGTGCATGGGCTGTATGCATGCTCAGCACACACTCCTGCAGAGTGCACCCACCAGCCCCCAACTCCCATTGTCTTTAGTTACAGAAAGTTGACTTTTTAAACAAAAGCCAGCACAGCTTTTCCTTCTATGTGTGTTCCTTTTGTTTTATTCAAGGTAGGGAGGAGAGATAGACACTGTGATCTGCGGACACTAACCCTGCGGTTCTCAGCCTTCTTAGTGCTGTGACCCTTTCATACAGTTCCTCACGTTGTGGTGACCCCCTACCCTAAGATTATGCCATTGCTACTTCACAACATTGCTACCGTTACTAATCATATTGTAAATATCTGACATGCAGGATACCTGATGTGCGACCCCTGTGAAAGGTCATTTGACCACCAAAGGGGTTGCAGTGCCCCACAGGTTGAGAACCGCTGTTCTAACTGATCTTTCCACTTGACTTTTACGTGTACAGAATAACTTTTTGTGGCCACCGCTCCCTGTTACTAGAGAGAACACAGGGGAATATAATATGTGCTTCTTCATATTACTGAAGAATTCAACCTTAAATTGTAGTTTAAGGCCCTTGCAGATGAGGTGGACTGATACAGCTAATAACATCAAAATAACAAAGGGAGACATTAGCTGAGTTCTTTTTATAATTATAATACGCAAAATATATAATTTGAATAACTTTTATGCTAAGCCAGTCATCTGCTTTGCTTCATACACCTCTGTCCTGTGAGATGGTTTTCTGCAAGATGTAAAAATGGAATCAAACCAAATGTAAAAGGCAGTCCGCTTTACAGAATGCTAGTTAGTAAGCCGACCGGAGGAATGTGGCTGACGTCAGATGAGCACAGGGGCAACAGGGGAGAATGGGGTGTGTGGGGAGGTTCCTCTGAACTCCTTCCTTTAGAATAAGGTCTGTGGTGAGAATTTTGCTTTCTTTAAGAACCCAGTCATAGCCGGGCGTGGTGGCACACACCTTTAATCCCAGCACTCAGGAGGCAGAGGCAGGCAGATCACTGAGTTCGAGGCCAGCCTGGTCTACAAAGCGTATCCAGGACAGCCAAGGCTAACACAGAGAAACCCTGTCTCTAAAAACCAAAAAAAAAAAAAAAAAAAAAAAAAGAAGTCAGTCCTGTGTTTTCCTTTTAATGCCAGCTGTGGGATATGGGGCTGCTTCAGATTGTCCACAGCTGCTGACTATAACTATCTCATGCTCGAGGAGGGGTGTGGTTTTGCCGGCTGCATGCAGTTGCTGCAAGTGTATGACATTTGGAATTCTGGGAACTTTTCAGAGGAGATATAAACGCCAGGGCCCTGAGAGGCACTGTTGCTGTTGTTGGCTGATTGTGGTTGCTGTTGGTTGTGGTTTGTCAGGTGGTCGTATGTACAGAGAAGAAAAAACTGAATATCCTAACGGCAAAGATCAACCCTGCCCAAGAAACTCCCAATTAGCAGGAAATAGTCTTAGAGAGTTCTACACCCCCTCTCCCCTCTAACCTTTCTCACCTACCTGGTGTTGGGGGTTGGAAGGGATTGGAGTGGAGTAGGGTGGTAAATATAGGGACCCCATAACACAGCCAAAGGCCCAGTTCATTTTCAGATCAGGACCAAAGACAAGATGGAAGTGGCAAGCGCAGCATCAAATACGACTCTGACGGGTCCCTTGGTGACTCTGCTAAGGTGCATCGCTCTGTTCTCATATGTATTTACAGTATCTCAGAATAAACAAAGAAACGACCCTAGACCTGCATGCAGTCCCGAGGAACTGAGGCCTTTACCCAGCCCGAAGGTGACCCGAAGTGATGGATTTTACCTGGAACACACGGAATCAGATTGGCAACCATGGCGCTAAAGTGCGCTCGGATGTCCTTAAGAATTTCAACTTCTTTGTCATTTTCAGCCTCTAAGAGCATGCGGGTCAAGTCCACGTACTCCAAGAACAAAGCTCCGAGGGCTAATGTGTCCCGTTCCAAAGCTCCATTTGTGCTGGACAGAAGGAAAAGGGTGCTTTTAGACAAGTGAGAGAACAGAGGAGCAGGCACTGCATGGAGACAGCACTGACGGCTAGAAGTCGCACAGCAAGGCTGGTCTTTATGTGCACTGAAGTGAGGTATGAAAAAAGACAAGGGCAGTTAATCAAATCATTGTTGAAGTAATGTATTTCAAAGACTGAGGAGAAATACAAAAGGAGCCGTTGGTAAGGTAGGGGGGTGTCAGTTCAGTCACTGGAGCCCACCTGTCACTTATCACCCCGGCATCCGCCAGAAGCTCAAATATCCGAAGCAGCTGGAGTCTCAGCAAGTCTCTCCGTTCTCGACGCTTCTTGTTCTGCGGAGAAAGTAGGAACGCCACTTACGGTCTAGGATAATACAATGGGAACCTAGGGCGCACCTTAGCATTTTTAGGTTTTCTGAGAGTAAAAGGGATGCACTGTCTCCTCTTCCTAGTCGGCAGAGACAATGTCAGCTATTACGGGCCATGAGAAAGACATCGTAAGTAAGAATAGACGAAGCAGCCATGTTGAGTAGTGTGCCCTGTGCCCAGAGGCGCTGGAGTGTCTGGAGAGGACAGCAGAGGCTGACAATCCCCATGGAGTCCACTCAGGGAGTGCATGCTATTTGCTCTCCAGACGGCTAAATTTCTGCTACTTATTTTTTAAAATGTATATGAGTGCTTTGCCTATATATATATATGTGTGTTTGTGTGTTTGTGTATGTGTGTGTGTGTGTGTGTGTGTGTGTGCCCTGTATGTGCAGTGCTCATGAAAGCCAGAGGAAGGCATCAGGTTCCCTGGACCTGCAGTTAGGTATGCACGTGAGCTACCAGGCCCTCTGGAAGAGCAGCCAGTGCTCTCAAGGGCCGAGCTATCCCCCCAGACCCTGTATCATATCTATGGAAACTTCTTTTTCAATCTTGGCGAATCATAAGTAAATTCTGGAATGGATTCATTTCGGGGAAAATAATGTTGAGGGGTACACTGTGTGCTCAGTGACACACTGTGCTCAATGGCACACTGCAGCCTCGGCCACTGACTCCTGCTTTGTTAATGATGACAACAAAATCAAGCAAACTGAAAACCAAAGCTAAACTTTGACTTAAGGCTTTTGGAAAGAAATATATACACATCTTCATGACTACTTGAGTGGTTTTGCATCTATGCAGTTGGAAAACAAAATTCGGGCTGGAGAGATGGCTCAGTGGTTAAGAGCACTGTGCGCTTTTCCAGAGGTCCTGAGTTCAATTCCCAGCAACCACATGGTGGCTCACAACCATCTATAATGTGGTCTGATGCTCTCTTCTGGTATGCAGGTGTGTACACAGATAGAGCACTCATATACATAAAATAAATAAATCTTTAAAAAAAAGAAAAAATAGAAAACAAAATTCACTAAAACACAACTATTGTTTTTGTTTTTATTGTTGTTTTGCTTTGTTTTTTGAGACAGGCTTTCTCTGTGTAACAGCTCTGGCTGTCCTGGAACTTGCTCTGTAGACCAGGCTGGCCTCAAACTCACAGAGATCCACCTGCTTCTGCCTCCACCTCCCAAGTGCTGGGATTAAAGGTGTGCACCACCACCACCCGGCTTAAAACACAATTATTTAACTATTGAAAATTAATGAAAATGACAAAATCTAATGTACTAAGGTTCACTGTTAGGAGCAGGTTGGGTGTTTGTACTCTTTAGGGACAACAAAGCTGACATAAGATTCACACCACTGTCCAAATGAGTCGGGCCCCCATGATGGTGAGTCCAGACCTTACCTCTGGTCTTCTCTCTAGAGCCTCCTTCATCAATGGATGGAGTTCTTCAACCAGCTCTCTACAGAGGGAAAAGGTCGTATGTAAAGTTTGTTGCTAGTGATATAAAACTTGTCACCAACCTATCCATCCCAGCATAAATAATGTAGTTATTTCACTTGCTACCAGTCAAATCCTCCTGTAACATCTCCACGGGTGTGGCTCTGTACACATAGTGTCTCTCTCCAGTGCTGTGCACATGTTCTGAGTAGAACACTCCGTGTGAACAATGAAACAGTGTTTACCAAGTGTTTACTAGATCCGGGGCACTTCAGTACTGGTGGTGAAACTGAAAATAAGTAAAAACTGAGTCTCTGCCCTCCAAAACCCTTCCATCCAATCAGAGGGAAAGAGAGGGTCAGTAGTGAGTTGCCTTGGGGGTGCATGCTCAGAAGATTGACACATAACAGGTTAAAACATGAAACCTGTGGGGGCTGGAGAGATGGTTCAGAGGTTAAGAACACTGACTGCTCTTCCAGAGTTCCTGAGTTCAATTCCCAGCAACCACATGGTGGTTCACAACCATCTATAATGAGATCTGATGCCTTCTTCAGGCATGCAGGCACACATGCAGGCAACATTGTATATGTAATAAATAAATAAATCTTAAAAAACGAAACAAAACGTGAAGCCTGTGCCAGAGTTCACACTTGTGAAATAGTGCAGTTTTCAGGAAAACCTTTCCTGTGTTGTAAAATGTTTTGACAACATTGATATATATCTTATTACACTTCTCTGTTATATATTGTGATTGTTTGAGTAAGAACGGCCCCCACAGACTGGCATGTTTGACTGCTTGTCTATAGGGAGTGGCGCTATTAGGAGGTGTGGCCTTGTTGGAGGAAGTGTGTCACTGTGGGGGCGGGCTTTGAGGCCTCCTATGCTCAAGTATGCCCAGAGTGGCACACAGTCTCCTGCTGCCTGTGGGTCAAGATGCAGACCTCTCAGCTCCTTCTCCAGCACTGTGTCTGCCTGCACGCCGCCATGCTTCCCACCATAATGATAATGGACTAAACCTCTGAAACTGTGAGCCAGCCCCAAATTAAATGCGTTCCTTTATAAGCGTTGTGGTGGACATGGTGTCTCTTCACAACAATAGAAACCCTAAGACATATATGCATTTTATGTATGCGTTGTATGTATATATCTATATATAGCTTATGTGGATTATATGCACACACATGTATCACATGTGTATAGATATGCATTATGCACACATGTATGTATGTATTATGTATTGTGCATGAGTCTCCCCTCCCCTCCCAAGCCTTCAATTATCACTTAGACTTGTTATGAACTGCCTTCTTTCGAAAGTCATTTCTGAGTCGCTATGTTAAAACAGACATGAGATCTAGCTTGCAGGTAGACAAGTTTGGGGGCTGCCCAGTATGCCTGTGGCTACTAAGCCACTCTCCAGAGAGGCTTATGAGAACCTACAGCACTCTGCACTGAGAGAGAGAATCTGAGGTCTCGTCTCCACCGCTCTAATAAGACAGAATTTCTTCAAATCCCACTTAATAATGCATAATGCTAATCACATTAAAATGCCATATACCCAGGCAGTGGTGGCGCACGCCTTTAATCCCAGAACTCGGGAGGCAGAGGCAGGCGGATCGCTGTGAGTTCGAGGCCAGCCTGGTCTACAAAGTGAGTCCAGGATAGCCAAGGCTAACACAGAGAGACCCTGTCTCAAAAAAACAAAATAAATAAATAAATACATAAAACCCCATACTATCAGAGGATACTATATTATATAATTATATAGTAACATTAATGATACATAATACTAGTGATTTTTAATAATGTTAATAGCCCCACTACTCACTAACTAGTTATTGAACCTTCTCTATGTGAACACGCACATTTAATATATCCTTTCAACCGGTCTATGGGGCAGATTTCATTATGTCAAATTGCCTTCAAATTGTTTTTTTTTAATTTTTAAATTTTACTTATATGTGTATGGGTGTTTTGTCTGCATGTACAGACACACACCACATGCATGCACCCGTGGAGGCCAGAAAGGGGCACTGGGAGTTGAACCCAGGTTCTCTACATGGGCAGCCAGTGCTCTTAACCACTGAGCTATTGGTCCAGCAGCTCAAAATGTTTTCATGGCGAGATACTTCAGCTTAGTTGTTGTGCTAGCCTTGCAGCGATGCATGCAGAAACTCACAGAGGCTTTTCAGACTCCTGAGGGTGCAGCTGCTTTGCTGAAAGACAGCATCTACCTCCAGGATCACAGAGAGAGGGCAGGCTGTGCACGGGGACTTGTGTCCACCTCTGGGATCACAGAGAGGGCAGGCTGTGCACGGGGACTTGTGTCCACCTCTGGGATCACAGAGAGGGCAGGCTGTGCACGGGGACTTGTGTCCATCTCCAGGATCACAGAGAGGGCAGGCTGTGCACGGGGACGTGTGTCCATCTCCGGGATCACAGAGAGAGGGTGGGCTGTGCACGGGGACTTGTGTCCACCTCCGGGATCACAGAGAGAGGGCAGGCTATGCACAGGGACTTGCATTCTTTGTGACAGACACAGACTGATTCCAGACGTTATCGTTTTAAAGCAGAACTAACTAATTAATAACTGGCTAACTGCTGGTTAACTGGTCCTCTAGCACTAGTAAAGAGAACTGGTAACTGGTACTTATCGTTTGGGGTGAGCTGTTTGGGGAGCCCTCTTTTCTAACTGCATGGAGGCTCTAGTTTAATCATGTTACCTTCATCCTGGTAAGTCTGTGTGTCTTGACTGGACATCAGAATTAGTGTGCACTAGAACCTGCGGATGTCTCCTTTAGAAGGTTTTGACCCCGCCTCAGATATCTGACTATAAAACCACACCGAGGTTCAAAAGTACGTTATAAACAGACGGGTCATGCAGTAGGTACCATTCACATGTCACCGTTGGGTCTGTTGCAGGAATGGCGGGGCCTCACACACCACTCCTCTTTTGGTATCTCAACCTCCCAAAGTCTGGCTAACTGGGCATGGACAGGAAATTATCTTCACGTATACCTGCTCAAAGCTTGCAAGCGAAGTAAAATCTGAGAGATGAAATCGAAGCTGCAAGGAAGGCAGCTTACCTGAACATCAAACAAAGACACGAAGGAAGCACGCACAGCCCGTCGGCACCCCAGATACCCACTATCACTCGTGACCCCCCCCCCCCCAGCCTGAGTTAATAAAAACAGCCGAAACTACAGCAACATGTGTGATTTCAGAAGATGTGCTGTGACAGCCATACCGGAAAACAAGAGAATTTGTTCTTCCAAATCCTAAGACGAGGGACTCTGTGATCTCGATGCTTTCCAGCCTCATCAGCGGCACCAACTGCTTCAGCACAACGCCCACTGATGGCGTGCCGACGGCCTGGAACGAGGCGATCCAAGTGACCAAGGGCTAACGTGGTAACGAAACAGTGACAGTTTCAAGTGACTGAGTCACATCACAAGGCACTGCCATCATTTCAGGGGGAAAAAAAATGAAGGAAAAAAAAAAACCCCATATATTTAACACAGTACAATTTAATTACTTCCTCCCTGGGATACAAGTCCTAAAGAAAAGTCTGCCCTTTTTCCTTTAAGCTATTCAAGTCAGCAAAACTATCTTTAAGAAAATCACTGGAGGCCGGGTGTGGCAGCACACACCTTTAATCCCAGCACTCCAGAGGCCGAGGCAGGTGGATCACTGTGAGTCTGAGGCCTGCCTGGTCTACAAAGTGAGTCCAGGACAGCCAGGGATACTGACAGAGAAACCCGTCTCAAAAAAAACCAAAAAAAACCAAACAAAACAAAAAACCTAAACAAACAAAAAAAAAAAAGAAAGAAAAAAAGAAAAAAGAAAATCACTGGGTAAAGTGGTTTTGAGGTTCTCAATCTGAGGAGGAGACAAGCCCAGCCTTGAGGCACCGATGAACTCAAGGTACCCTGGCAGCAAGCTTCTTTATTTCTTAGTCTCCCATTCCACACTTGCAGGGCGGGGAGCAATAAATTATTCACAGAAGAAGCTCAATGGAATCTGGAAACGTGTCGGGTAGAAATCTGATTGCACGATACTCCAGATGGCAGGCACAGTGCGACTGCACTGAGAATGCTAGACAACGAGCTAAAAAAAACCTTACAGAGTAATTCCTCTGAAGCATGTCACCTTGTTATCGTAGCTCACTGTACCATCAGGGGTTGTGGCCATTATCTCTGGAGTGGACGCTCGTAAGTGCCCTGGGCTCATAATACTGGGCTTGGCAACTCCAAAGCAGAGGATGAGGTAATTTCTCCACAAGGTAACGTAGTTGTCTCCGCTGCCTGCAGTGCTGGTTTTCTTGGCATTGACTGGACTGCTACAGTTGTGGAGACAAAATGAAAGTAAAATTAAATTCCTGATTTCATCATTTGATTTTTACTTGTGTGTGTGTGTGTGTGTGTGTGTGTGTGTGTGTGTGTTTGTGTGTGTGTGTATGTGTACATGAGTACAGGTGTCTATGGAGACCAGAAGAGGGCGTCAGATCCCTTGGAGCAGGAGTTACAGGCAGTTGTGAGGCCCTCAGCCCACTCAGTATGGGTGCTGGGAACTGAATTTGGGTCCTCTGCAACAGCAGTGTATGAAGCTTATGCACTGCGCCATCTCTCCAGTTCTTGATTTGGAACATTAAGTGTTGGGGGTCTGTTTGAGATAGGATCTCACTATATCGGCCCCACGGTATATAGCCGGGCTGGCCTTGAACATGTGGCAATCCTTCTACAGCGGCCTATGAAGTGCTAGGATTGTAGGCATATATTACCATGCCAGGCTGTAAATATCACTTGTTAAATAAAGATCATCAGGAGCGCTCACAGAATTAGGCAGCTGTCCATCAGGGATGGATAGAAGGACTTTAAAGCTTTCGGTGTTAAGCATCAGAGCTTCCTATGCTACTATACTTGGTCACATAGATTTCTTTGTCTTCTTTTTTTTTTTTTTAAAGATTTATTTATTTATTATTTAAACAGTGGTCTACATGTTACACCTGCATGCCAGAAGAGGGCATCATATCACATTATAGATGGTTGTGAGCCACCATGTGGTTGCTGGGAATTGAACTCAGGCCCTCTGGAAGAGCAGCCAGTGCTCTTAACCTCTGAGCCATCTCTCCAGCCCTTTTTGTCTTTTTTAAAAATTAAGTTTACTTATTTATTCACTTTACATCCTGACCGCAGCTTCCTCCCTCCTCTCCTCCTGCCCTCTTCCCCCTCCCCTTCCCCTCTTCTCAGAAAAAGGGAGCCCCACACTCCCATATCAATTCACCCCAGCACACCAAGTCTCATTAGGACAGAATACATCCTGTTCCACTGAGGCCAAGAACGGCAGATCCGCCGGAGTACTCCAATAGCAGGCAACAGAGTCCATGTCAGAGACAGCCCCCCCTCACTTCACTTGCTTGGGGACTCCATGAAGACCAAGCTGCCCATCAGTTACATATGCAGGGGGCCTAGGTCCAGACCACAGTCACATAGATTATTAAAACGAAAGAAAAACCAACTCTTAGTCTAGACAGAATATTTTTATCTCTTCTGTTCACTAAGAATTCCATAGCAGAAAATTAAAGGACAATTAGTCTAACCTCTTACAGGGAATGAAAACTTAAGAAAATGATGATGAAACAAGAAAACCACTCGGGACACCTTACTTTGGGTCTACCAGAGGCATCACGGACTGCAGCCGGGTGAAGGCATAGGGCCAGGCGTAGCTGAGGGCCGTCGGGCAATGCTTCGGCAAGTTTTCCTGCCGGAGGAAGCTGAAGAGGCAGAGGACCCAGGGGTCTTTGACAGACTGCGCGAAGATCCAGACATGGGAAGGGCTCTTCACGTCGTAATGGCTGTTGACCAGAACTGCGTTCCATTCCACCAGCCACTGCAGGTCCACACTGTGGGTCAGCGGTAACGTGGCCTGTGGGTATAAAGCAGGAGTTCCAACATAAACAGGCATCGCAGTTGCTGCCCATGTTTCCACGGTACCTTTCCTAACCTCCGGTGTCACAGGCCAGCTTTGGATCTGTGACACCCGTCACATAAGACACCTGTGTGAGTCAGCTGCGCTTCTCTGCCAGCCCAGAAGCAGGAGTAAGCGTAAGGTTCAGTGATTATAATCGTTTTTGGTGTTGCCTTTTGAGACAGGGTCTCAGTTCGTAGCTGTTGCAGGCCTGTAACTTGCTGTCACAACCAGGCTGGCCTTGAGCTCAGAGAGATCCACCTGCCTCTGCCTCTCAAATTCAGGGATTAAAGGTGTGCATCATCACACCTGGCAAGGCTCAACTTTTGTTTAGATTTTTTTTTTTTTAAGACACGTCCTATGTGCTTGTCTGAAAAGCTAATCTTGTTTTCCTAATATCTGCCTCTGGTTATTTATCTGCTATGAGAGCCTGGAACTCACACAGAGTTTTCATTTGGCTCTGGTTTAGAGACAGGCTCGGGCCTCATATGACACCGACAGCATCTGGATCCACATGTTTTTACTCACAGAATCCGAAGCTGCCACATGAATGAAGCTCTCAAGGATGGAGGAACTGAGCTGATCCATGACATCAATCATCGGCCTATCGTCGTCCTGGACACAAGAGGAATCAGTTACCTGGCGTAGGAAACGTGTCCTTCCCACCCACGCCTCAGCAGAGCAACCTGCCAGACAGCGATAACGGTTTTCTCACAGGGCCGTCATGAGAGAGAAGGAAGGCAGGGACTAAAATGCTATGGTCCTGAAGCTAGACAGGCTTTCGATTTCCAGCGCTGGATAATAAGAGCTCCGCTTTCAAACACTTGCACATGCTCAAGAATCTAAACGCTAGCATTGTGTATTAGCCAGAGAGGCACA
>OU015754.1:1171259-1178602 GCA_907169655.1 Acomys percivali
GTTTGAACTCACCATCTAGTAAAAAAGAAAAATCACTCACCAAGTCCTTTTCTTGTATTTCGTTTTTTTAAAGACAGTTTTTCTGTGTAGGCCTGGCTGTCCTAGAACTCGCTATGTAGACCAGGCTGGCCCTGAATTCACAGAGACCTGCCTGCTTCCACCTCCTGAGTGCTGGGATTAAAGGCGTGCGCCTCCACCACCATCCGGCCCTTTTCTTGTTCAAGTTTATGATTTTAATTTATTACATTTATAGCTGTTTATTTCCTAAGACATAGAAAACTATAACATTCCACAGACATCAAACCCCATTTTTAAGGAAGTATAACATTGTAAAAATCGGCAATTACCATTAAATGAGTAAATGTTAATCAATGGTAGAGATACTGGATCAACTTGTGTCACATATAGAATTCATACGCTGACCTCAACCTCCCTGCTTTATAAGCAAACCTTATTTGGAGTTAGGGCCACTGCAGAAATAATAACATAAGAATAGGGCCATACGGGGAGCTGACTGGAGCCCTAATCCAGCAGGACTCGCAATCCCTGCAAGAGGACTTCTGGAGACAGACAAACACTGGGAGAGTGCCGTGAGAAGGCAGAAACAGCGACAGTGCCACATGAAGATGGAACAGAGGTCATGGCGCCCCTCCCACAAGCCAGGCGATGCCAAAGATCACCAGGAAGCCGCCGCAAGTGAGGGGAGATGTCCAGAGCAAACTCTCCCTCTCAGGGCTCACAGGGAAGCAACACTGCTTGCAGTGTCCAGACCTGATAGGTCAGCACTGATCTTATTTAAGGCCCATTTGTGGCACATTCCTACAGCCCCCCTGTGCAAAGCAAGAGTTCTGGGAACAGCTAGCACTGAGAATGCGAAAGCTATGCCACGGTGTAGGGGGGCTGGTCTGGTGCGCTGTATATTCAGATGTTGTGCCCTGAGACCTGGTTGCTTTCCAGACACGGGCATTGCCGTGATCAATGAGCAATGAGGAACAAACATTGCTCCCCAATTATCTATGGTTAATAAAGAAGCTGAGCAGCCTATAGCTGGGCAAGAGAGGACAGTAGGTGAACTTCTGTTCCTGGTCTGGGGGGCGCTGAGGTAGGGACCACGAGGTAGAGGAGAGAATGAGAAGAGGGAGAAAAAGGAAGAAGAGAGGGGGAAGAAGGGCGTGGTCACAAGGACTGACCTGATGGAGCCCAGGCAGCCCAGGAAGGACCAATATGGCAAGTCACTCGGGGCCTGCGGCCGAGAAGTAGCCAGACCAGCACAGAGGGCTAGAATAGATCCTAGCTCCTCGGCTACTGTGCCTTACAGCTTGTAGAATACATCTAACAGGACTCCGTCTCGTCATTTGGGAGCTAGAGCAGGTGACTAGAAAAGCTTCCCCCCATGGGGCTGGAGAGATGACTCAGTGGTTAAGAGCGCGGCCTGCTTTTCCAAAGGTCCTGAGTTAAATTCCCAGCAACCACATGGTGGCTCACAACCATCTATAATGTAATCTGATACCCTCTTCTGCAGATAAAGCACTCATATTCAATAAATAAAATAAATAAATCTTAAAAAAAAAAGAAAAGCTCCCTCCCCCTCAAAAAAAAATTACACCATATAGTTACTATAAAGTGAGCTTTCTCAATGAGCGAAATTCACTCCTCATCTACCCTGTACTTACAACCTGCAGTCTGGATCTGTCTTAACCTCAAGTCTACAGTGCAAGATCTTTTTAAAAACCCCAGGTGCCCCAAGGCGGTGTGGTCTTTGCTATTCTGGGTGGCCATACACCTTGAAAATGAGGTCATGCCCACGTGTCTTAGGGTTTTATTGCTGAGACAACACAGCCACTCTTATAAAGGAAAACGTTTAACTGGGGCTGGCTTACAGCTTTAGAGGTTTAGTCCATTGTCATCATGGCGGGAGGCTTGGTGGCGTGCAGGCAGGCATGATGCTGGAGAAGGAGCTGAGAGTTCTACATCTTGATCCACAGGTAGCAAGGGAAAGACTACCACACTGGGCATAGTTTGAGCAGATGAGACCTTAAAGCCCGCCCCCACACTGACAGACTTCCTCTAAATAGGCCACATCTCCTAGTGATGCCACTCCCTATGGGCCATGGAGGCCATGTGTGCAAACCACCACACCATGTTTCACCATAAGAGTAGGTCTTGGTACTAAACAAATGATTGCAGTTGACTCCCTGTTCCCCAATTTCCAAGACAGTCTGAGGGCAGATGCTAAAAGACAACGGAAGGAGTTAAAAATCAACCTGCGAAGAATTCTTATTTGATCTGAGGACTCTAGGAAAATTCTTTAAGAAACAGATCTGGTTTTGGGGGGAGGGCCTGAATAGATTTTTCAGGTACATTTGATCCAATAAATAAAATGCACAAATAAATAAACCCATCAGGGAAAGGTTGAGAAGTCTCCTCAGGGATATAGTCATGAAACAGACCAAAAGAAGCCACCACTGTAATATCCGCAGGGCTATCCTTGCAATTGGCTGGCACCAGGAATACTGGCACTGGTACAGTGGCTCAGACAAGCAAGCAAGCAAGAGTAAGCGTCCCACCGGCCATGTGTGCTGCTACAAGATGCCCCAGGCCAGGGATGCATCTGCAGTAATCTAGAACAACTGAGTGGCATGAGTCTCAAGGACACAGCTTCTTGCACCAGAGTGTAGCTGAATTGGGGGTGGGGGTTGGTACACCTGGACAAAGATGCCCTTTGGTTGATGAAGTCAAAGATGCTCAGACAGATGACTCATGGTGTAAGTTTCCCTGCCAAAGCAATCTTCAGATCTCCACGAATTAGTACTGGTCAAAACCATTTGGTTATCTGGGCGTGTTTCAGTTTGACGAGCCTTAAGTTGAAGAAAAAGATCAGCTGGCAGAGCACTCCCATATAAGAGGTGGAAGGATAAATAAGATATTATCAGCCAAAAGCAAGAAAGCAGTGGCCTGGTCACTGTTACAAAGAGCTAGTGAAGCTGAGGGCAGGCTAATTTTGTCTGGGGGAGTGTGTGGGAGCATTAATGAGAAGACTTTTATCTACCTGTTATGTGTTGAACTATATTTCTGGTCAAACAAAGAAGTAAGATGCAGCGAGTTATCAAGGCAGCACACAGTGAGAACCTGGTCTTTCCCTGCAACACTTTTCACAACAGAGCATGCTTATAACTGAAAGTAGAGGAAGTGGTTAATACATTTCAGATACCACAGGAGGTGACTGAAGAACATAGCATTGCCTCAGATGCATCCCTAAAAAAAACACAGAATGAAAGATATTTCTCAATTTTTACATAAAAGCATAAAAGTTCTTTAAATGTAAGAAATAAGACTTAAATTTTTTTTTAGCAAAAAAAAAAAAAAATCCCTACAAGAAGAACATTATGATAGGCAGATTTGGGCCCAGGGGTCCAGCTCAAACTATGGCACCAGCCAAGGACAATACTGGCCGTAAACTTCAAACCCCTACCCAGATCTAACCAATGGACAGCACATTCTCCACAATTGAATGGAGAGTGGGGACTGACTTTCACACATACTCTGGTGCCTCATATTTGACTATGTCCCCTGGAGGGGGAGACCTGGTGGCACTCAGAGGAAGGATAGCAGCCTACCAAGAAGAGACTTGATACCCTGTGAGCATATACAGGGGGAGGAGGTCCTCCTCAGTCACAGTCATAGGGGAGGGGAGTAAGGGGAAAATGAGAGGGAGGGAAGAATGGGAGGATACAAGGGATGGGATAACCATTGAGATGTAACAAGAATTAATAAAAAATTTTAAAAAAATCATGTGTATGGATGGTGTGTGTGTGTGTGTGTGTGTGTGTGTGTGTGTGTGTGTGTACCTCATGCCTGCAGAGGCCAGAAGAAAGCATCGGATCCTATGGAACTGGAGTTGCAGAGAGTTGTAAGCTAAGGTGTGGATGCTGGGAACCAAACCCAGGTCCCCTGGAAGAGCAGCCAGTGCTGTCAGTTACTAGCCCCAGTTTAATTCCCTGATACACAGTCTCCAATGTATACAAAAACAGTGTATAACTCAGAATATATCATGCAAGATTGAAGATTCATTAACAGTAACTAACACTGTCTATGTGTACGTGAGATGTGAAGTGATCTCCTTGCACTGTTTAATTCTCATACCTTATGAGGTAGTTGTCAAACTAATGAAGTCAAATCTTTTAAAAGATTTATTTATTATGCACAGTGTTCTTCCTGCATGTGCGCCTACACACACCAGAAGAGGGCACCAGATCTCATTGTAGACGGTTATGAGCCACCATGGGGTTGCTGGGAATTGAACTCAGGACCTCTAGAAGCACAGACAGTGCTATCTCCCCAGTCATGAAGTCAAATTTTTTGAAGGGGGAGTAAATATTAACTACTGTATGGGATCCAGAATGTGACAGGTGACAGGCACCTTGGACAGTCAGAGACACTGCCTCTTTTGTGGTCAAGGGAAGAAACAGGACACACCTGGGAGGCGAGTGAGACCAAATGGGGAGAAATAAGCTCCCTCCTTGTATGTGGAGACTCCTTGGGGGTACCCCACCAGTCAAACCAGGTGGGCCCTAGCACACCGTGATGCCAGGACACTCTCCACAGCCTCCAGGAAGCCCACTGGGTAAGATTTCCCAGCCATTAGTAGCAATTGCTAAACAAGACGTACCAAATGAGAAATCTAGCAGCTTGGAGAGGGACACTTGCCAGCCTCATGCCACACTCCACTGTCTGTCTGTGGTTTGTGTGTCTGCGGGGTTTAGCTGCATAGAAGTGCAGGGACGGCAGGCCTGCAGTAGCTATGTGTGGACACATCCTGGGAACTCCTAAGAGAGAGCTGAACCGCTAAGGATGGGAGCCTGAAGGAATGCTGCTATTGCTTTTCCAGTTATGAAGAAATCCAAATTTTCTGGTAAAAACCAACCGACCAAACAAACGAAAAAACATACTAGAGTGAGTGTGAAGTGTGAAGTGTCCTCCAGAGAGGCCAGCCTGTATATATTGTATCAAGTCAGCGTTATGCCACCTTGACTGGACTTTGGGGTGCAGTGTGATGGGAGATTTCCTGTGTGTGGATCACTATACCTTTCTGAAAAGCCTCATTTTCTCAGGGCACAGAGGACACAGTGTACAGGCCACAGGCTCTTCACCTCCCTCTGAAGATACCCCTGATTTCCCCTTTTTCATGAGCTTCCAGTACAGCCTGGTCACTTTTCTTGAATTTCCAAGAATTTTTATTTGTTCTTTTCCATTCTCAAAAACAGTGCTCATGGCTTCGGGCTTTGTAAGAACATACACAGTGATAAACAGGATGCTATAAATAGCCCAAACATTCCGACTGTGTCTCACAATTCACGCCTAGCACCATGGTCAGCAGATGCCAGCATCGCCGGATTAGGCTGTCAAGGTGATTTTGGAGGTTAAGAGCCTTCTACGCAGACTCTTCCAGAATGCTCCACGTTATCTAAAAGCCTGGCATTTCAAAGGCTTTAGTGCAGGCAATCACCGGCTGATCTGTGGAGAAAGCCAGTGTCCCTCCCACCCTAAACTGATACTGGCTTTTCCTCCACAGCCCTCCCTCTGACTAACCAGGGTATAGCCGCCTCAGTGTTAATTACCTTTCTCAAAGCTCCTAAGAGACAGGCAGCATTCTTCCAGGATAACCACATTTTTAGCAAGGGAGGAAATGTGTGTTGGAGGTTAAATAATCTGTCTAGATCACCTAGGCAGTAAACCAGCCAAGAAGGATACGGAGCTCAAACTTTCTAGAAAATTCTGGCACCTTCCCATTCTCTGCCACTGTTTCCTCCGCCTCTCAGCACCTGGCCCTCCCATGGTCTGCATGGCCACTGATTCTTCAGAGTCACATCCTGATGTTTCTATGCCCTGACACAGAAATACTGGCTTCCGGTTGTCAACCCCTTCCCTGTGTTTCAGAGAGTCTCTACTCTCATTCTAGCGGGGTGTCTGAGTGGAAGACCCTCACGGGACCCCAATCTCTTCATTTCTCACTGTCTCCTCCCGAGAACCAGTGCGTTTGTTATGCCTGGTTTGTTCCCCGCAACACGCAGGCTGCGGTGATGAGAGGTGACGCATGCAAGCAAGAAGGGAAGGCGGAAGAGAGTTCTAAAGTCCCACTCACTATCAACCTAGAGGAAAAGATGCACGGTGCATGACCTAGGCTGACTCCCTCTCTAGAGAGCCTGAGAACCTTCTCCCGTCAGAATTGAGATAAATAAACTGAGGCTCCCTCCCAGGGGACAGAACCTCCTCAGGCGTTGAGTAGCCTAGCGGGTTAGCCACTGATATCCTTTTCCCTTCCCTGGCTCTCCTTTTGGTCATCATTATCAGATTAATATACCTATAAATAATTGCTTTTTAAAACTTATATTTATGTGGGCTGGAGAGATGGCTCAGTGGATAAGAGCACTGGCTATTTTTTCTTTTCTTTTCTTTTCCTTTTCCACCCCCGCCCCCAGAAAATCTGAGTTCTATTCTGAGCACCCACATGACTGTACGTGTATGGATGCTTTGCCTACACCTATGATTGTGCACCACGTGGGTGCCTGGGGTGGTCAGATCAGATCCCCTGGAAGTGGAGTTGCCGACAGCTGCGAGCCACCATGTGGGTGCTGGGAACTGAACCGGAATGTTCCGCAGGAGTAGTCAGTACTCTTAACCACAGAGGTTGCCTCAAAATAATTTTTAAAATTACATGTATTGTGTGTGTATGTGTGCGTGTGTGTGTGTGCGCGTGTGTGTCTGTGAGTGTGTCCATGTGTGCGTGTGTGTGAATGTGTGTGTGTATCTGCGTGTGTGTGTCTGTGTGCGTGTATGCGCACGTGTGTCTGTGCATGTGTGTGTGCATGTGTGCGCATGTGTGTGTGTGTGTGTGTGTGTGTGTGTGTCTATGATATGGCATGTGTGTAGGGGTCAGAGGACAGCAGCCAGGAGTCAGTTCTTTCTTTCCACCATGCAGATCATGAGAGGACTGAACTCAGGTTGGTGCGCACCTTGAGCCTCTCACTAGCTCCTAAGATGGCATATTAATGTATCGCCTACTGCCAAGGTTCTCTGTCTAGGTGTGCATCCATGTCTTATCATTGGCTTTCCAGCTCTTGTTGTTTTCCACCTCCACAGCCCAGTGACCCCTCTTCCTCTCCCTCTACTCCTCACATCCTCATGTCTAATGGGGTTTTGTTTGTTTGGGTTTTTTTGTTTTGTTTTGTTTTGCCTTCTATGCTGCTTTTTTTTTTTTTTTAAATAAATGAGAGACGTGTTATCCACTGGAGTTTCAGAGCTCGAGGACGATGAAGTCTCCTAAACTACAATGACATACTTTC
>OU015754.1:1200636-1221092 GCA_907169655.1 Acomys percivali
AATGAATTTCCACTTAAAATCTATTTTCCTTTATAATTTTTTTGAATGAAAAAACAAGTTTGTCTATAGTCTTTCCTTTAATACTTCATTTGGTGCTATATTTAGCATATACAGTAATTAAACAATGAGTCAATTTGTGGTATTCTATGAAACACACATAAAGAGGCCTGCAGAAATGGCTCAGTGGTTAAGAGCACGGGCTGCTCTCACAGAGGACCTGGGTTCAGTTCCCAGCACCCACATGGCAGCTCACAGCTGTCTGTTACTCCAGTTCCAGGGGATCTGACGCCCTCTTCTGGCCTCTGCACACACTGCGTGCACACGGTACATACATATCCTCAAGGACAAAACACTCACACACATTAGACAAAAGAAAGAAGAAAAGCACACGTAGAGGATAAGCCTTTGCTTTAAAATGTAGGGGACTTAGGTATGGAGGAAAAGAAAACCCAGCTTTCAAATCTAGGAGTCTTTGAGCAAGCATGATCTAAATAAACGCATCAAATTTTAACTCAAGTACTGAGAAAATCCATTTTTAACTCAATTTCACCTTGAAAGAGATTGGTACTATATTTCAATGTCTCAATATCAAGACAGACCTTAAAGTCGGGGATTAGGTGGCGCTGCCACTGGAGAGGTTTACACATTGGCTCTGCTAGAACACAGAGAGGTGGGAGCCGATACACAATTGAAGATGAGAGTGATGCTGTTATTCAAAGCAGTGATTGTCCACTGCAGTAGTAAAGCGGTGTCCCTGGGTACACAGGGACACTTCATGGTGTGGCAGCAATTTGAGATTGCTCATCTGTCATAAAGACGACGATGGCGACATGTTTCCGGGCTGAGACCATCTGAGCAGCCCTTAAACTTATAACTGACTTTGGAAACATCATCATGTGACTGCTGAGAAAACAAAACAATAATCCTACCCTTTAATGATAAGGAATTAAAGAATTTGTTGGTGAGATGAAAGTAGACTGTAGTGAATTTGAGCTTTTCTTACTGTCAACTATAGTAGCGCCAGGACAAATTCGCATCACCAACACAGAAAATAGAGCTTAGCGGCTCGTCCATCTCGGCCCGCCGCCTGCAGCTGGCTTAGGGTGTTTCTTCCCTTCCCTTCCCTTCCCCTCCCCTCAGATTTTGAGATGGGGCACCACTCTATAGCCCACACTTGTCTGGAACTCATGTAGTCCAGGCTAGCCTCCGGCTTGCTCTAGTCACCTGAGTTTGGGGATTACGGGCTTGAGCCCCCACCCTTCGCATCACACTATTTCTCAACTCGTTCAGAGCCTGCACAGCCTAGGATGGTCACTTGACAATACCCAGTAGTATGCACTATTCATAACAACTAAGAAACACATAAAATCTTATTTTTATGATAGTAAGCATACTAAACTCTCCAAATTATAACATGAGAGAATTTTGCTGGAATAATTGCAAAGAAAAAATATTGAGATTTCCAGAGTCAGATGAACATGTTAACGCCTTCTTTTTAAAAAGTCATTTGGCCGGGCGTGGTGGCGCACGCCTTTAATCCCAGCACTCTGGAGGCAGAGGCAGGTGGATCTCTGTGAGTTCGAGGCCAGCCTGGTCTACAATTCGAGTCCAGGACAGCCAAGGCTACACAGAGAAACCCTGTCTCGAAAAACAAAAACAAAAACAAAAACAAAAACAAAAACAAAGAAGAAGAAGAATTAAAAAAAAAAAGAATTCCATCTCTTAAAGAGGAAAACAGTCTCTCTCTGAGGACTGCACTTCACACGGAGGACTAAGGCATTTTTGACTGAATGCGGTTTTCTCGGCCTGAATTCGTACTGGGTCCTTAGAGCTCTTTACCTGGCGTAGACAGGCAGCCTCCTGGCTGACTTGCCTCTGGTAAGGAGGGTTTGACATCTGGAACAAGTCTACGGTGGCTCGGCTCTCACTATGTAGCATCATGGGGCCGGATAAATTTAGCAATGGGAATTTCCCCCCTGACTTGTTTCCATGACAATATCTGGGACGTTTTTAGCTCTGATGAATTAAGTAAGGGCTGTAGTAAAAGGGACATTGTAGAATGGAATTTTCCCACTTATGGATGACAGACTATAACTATCTGACCCTGAAAGATTTAAAAAAAAAAAAAAAACAACTTGAAAAACTAATAAATGTCTTTAGAATATTTGAGCAGAGAAAAAATAACTTGGGTCACGTCCATTTCCCCCCTTGGGAACAGCGGCCTGAAACTCTGGGGTGTGGTGGGATCCAGCCTACAGGCCACTTTGGAGCTGCCTCTCACTGGTTTCAGGATGTGCACACACACTGACCGACCTCAGTGCCAGTCCCTGCGCAAAGGCTCTCACCTGGCTTGTGCCAGCACACCGATGACCTCCGCATACAGATCTGCCACAATGTGCATATTGCCCGTGTTGGGACCCAGGTACCTGAGTGGAGAGGAAGCAGACAAGTTAGGGAGCTGGTACCCAGAAAAGACCAAACCCTCGGTGTGGTCAACACTGTGAGCAGGGAAACCATCTCACCCTTCTCTGTATTTAAAGTGCCTGAAGGCCAAGTTGATAATATCGTGTATTAAGCTGTCTATTACAGGATGAAGGGGGATCTAGGAAAAAAAAGACATTGAATTTGGAATTAAACAGCTTATTAATATAGATGCATATGACCTATCACAGTCACGATTCACAGTGCCCAGTGTTAGGAAAATCACTATTGAAGCTTGATTAGTTTTACAAAGTGTTAACAAAAAGTGATTGTAAACGAATTACTCACCTGTTTCAAAACTTCTATTAGCACTAAAGAGAAGATGAAATCAATGGCGAGGTCCCGTCTCTCCATTAAGTAGTCTCGTTGCTGCTCGTCACTGCAAAGTTCAGAACGGCACAGTCAAGGTACTTTTAGGGTGAAACACTTCCTCGGAAGATTGCTCTCAGTCCCCCTGGACCATTCTGCTCTGACAAGATCACGTATTACCCACGTCAGAAGACAGCTTCTGTTGTCTTTACTATGGTTCCACGGGCAATTCCTGCCAGAATATTTGACTCCAAAAATTCCAACCGTCCAGCCATCTGTGGGCCCATCACCTCATTCTGAGGACATTTCTAAAGGCCCCTCATAGCCCAGGGAGTTCGATGGTTCATAAACTGCAATCCACACAGGGGACAGCGCTTCCACGGGGGAGGTGTGCATTCTAAGGGCCTTGGGACATAGCGTAGCAATGTAATTAACGGAAAGACTTCACAAAAGGATCCTAAGTCAGGAGAAGCGGCTAGCATCGTAGGCAGAAACGGAGATGATTTTGCACCACTTTTCTGCTCTCTCTTTCTTTCTTTTTGTTTTTTGTTTTTTTGTTTTTGTTTTTTGAGACAGGGTTTCTCTGTGTAGCCTTGGCTGTCCTGGACTCGCTTTGTAGACCAGGCTGGCCTCGAACTCACAGAGATCCACTTGCTTCTGCCTCCCAAGTGCTGGGATTAAAGGCGTGTGCCACCACCTCCTGGCTTTGGCTCTTTCTTGCTGGCCCTTGCCACTTGAGATTTAATGCGGAGGGGTGGGAGGTGGGGTGGGGGGTGGGGTGGGGGTGGGGTGGGGGTGGGGTGGAGGGAGGAAAGATGACTATGGAAGCAGGGATGGGAGAGGGGGAGCCATTTGCACTCATTCAAAAGTCAAGGAGCAGGGAAAGGAGTCTCCCGGCAGAAATGCGCTTTCACTGCCCCAGCTTTCTGGGTCCAGACTTCGAGCCTCAGCGGTGGCTGCTGCAGTGAGTGTGGTGCAGAAAGGCCCTGACTTAAAATGATGCCTCTTCTGCTTTTTCCATCCATGAAAGGGAAATGCTAATCACACGGGTTGAGTGTCCCTTCCCGGAAGTGCTGGGGACCAGAGTGCCACATGTCTTCTGACTTGGTATCGGTATACATAAAATCTTGGGGATAAGACCCACACCTAACAGGAAATCCCCTTAAGTCTTGTAAATACCTTCTAGGCAGCCTGACAGTGATTGGAATGTGTTGCGCATAACCCCAGGGTGTCTGTATCTGCTGAGTGAAATCAGCTGAGGAGTGATTTATTTTGATTTCCTGTCAGCATAAAAAAAAAAAAAAACCATTTTTTTTTTTTTTAAAGCATTTCAGTTTTTGAACTTTTCCAGTTAGGGATGGTCACCTTTACTTACGTGAAGGTTTGAGGTGGTCAGGCATATATAGTATTGAGTGTAATATCCTAAACACATAAAGGGGTCATACTACTGAGGATGACAGGATAGCACTCCTTTGGAAGGAGCTCTCTAAATAAGCCAAAGGAATTTTAAGTATGGCACGTGTTTGTCTCTGGCCATGAGAAGTAAGAGGAAAACAAGGTGGCATTACCCCCCACCCCGAGCCTCCCAGACAGGGTTTCTCTGTGTGTAGCCCTGGCTGTCCTGTTCTGGTTCTGTAGACCAGGCTGGCTCGAACTCACAGAGATCCGCCTGCCTCTGCCTCCCAGAGTGCTGAGATTAAAGGTATGCGCCGCCGCCGCCGCCGCCGCCGCCGCCGCCGCCACCACCACGAGGCAACAAGGTAGGATGTAAGATACACACATACACGCCCAAACTTCTGGAAGTGCCTGTTACTGTGTGACATCACATCCGGGGAGGTTGGTGAGGTTAAGGGCGGAAGCTTTGGTTTTGCTTTTCCAAGGGAACTCATTTCTGATCATTTATGAGCAGCCACCCAGGAGGAAGAGCACAGACAAATCCAACGGAAGTCGGTGGAGACCTGCCTCGGGCTAGATGCCATAGCCAGGGAGTGGACCTTGTACAAAGCTGTGTTCCAAAGGAGAGCCCGCCCCAGCTGCGCCTCAAGCATGTGCCTCACAGGGAGGAAACAGCGAGTTTGTAAGCAGGAGCGAGAAGTCTCTCAAGACAGCAGCAGGAGAGAGGGACCCATGTAAGGGTCCTTTAAAGGGGCCAGAGAGGGCAAGTGAACTGGCTCCACACCACCTGCTTGACGACCCACTTGGAGCTGACTCCCCAAACCTGTCCTCTAACCTCTACACAAGGGCCCGCGTACCCCACCCCCACCCTCAGTGACGACGAAGACGAAGATGAAGATGATGATAAAGACAAAACAAAACAACAAAAAAGACTGTAGAATTGTTTCTAAAAGTGCTCAGAGAACCCCGGGAAAGGCGTAATTCCTGGCTGGGAAGAAATAAAAAGTAAAACCAAACATGTTTAAAGTTCTGATTTTATTTAATAACGCAAATTATACCTTCAGCTAAAAGCTATATACTTTTCTAATAATGAGTTCAATTGTATTACCTAGCTGAGGTCCAAATGACAGGAGCCAGAGGCTTCTGACAAATACTTTCGGCAGTGAAAATGTTTCTATTGCCCTAATCTTAGAAGCCGGGACCCAGTGTCAATTCCTCCCACACAACTATTTTCGGTTGTTCAGGCCTCTCCCTAAAGTTCTCATTTTAGTATTTTAGTCACAGCCTAGCTACGTCACACGTCTTTGAGACTCTTGATCTCTTAGCCTTTTCCCAGGCACAGATAGTCTCCTACCCTTCCCCCAAGACAGGTCCCTATACAGAACTCTGGAAACCACTCTGTAGGCCAGGCTGGCCTCGACCTCACAGCATCCGCCTGCCTCTGCCTCCCCAGTGCTGGGCTTAAAGGCGTGTGCTGTGACCCTAGCTAGAGACTCTTCCTTTGAGTGTTGAAGTGTAGCTAAAACACTACCGAGGTACATTTTACTGTGCTAATTCTGTGGACATTTGACCTCAAAACTGACCCTGGTTTCCTACAAATGATCAGTAGTGACTAAAAAGCAAAACTAAACCCCAAACAAACAAACAAACAAACACAGCAGCAACAACAACAACAAAAAAAAAACCCAATGACTGACAACAACAAAAAAACCCAACAACAAACCTTGCATTTTTCAATTCGAGAAAACCAGCTCACACAGTATCTAATAACTGAATTCTGAGCGGACAGAGGAAAAAAAGCAAACTCACTTAGGCTAACTTTTATGAATGGCTGCTGGGTCCCTGTGGAGAGTCATCCCCGGGGGAGTTGCTCTCCCACTCAAGCCCACACGTCTGATAGGAGGAAGCGATTCAGTGGAACTTAGTGCAAACCATTTTCAGATATACAGTGGAAATTCTGCCATCAAAAAGTAATGTATCAAGAAGTTATTCCTAAAGGAAAATTGCTAAAGGGGCTGGAGAGACCGCTTAACAGTTAAGAGCACCAGCTGCTCTGTAGAAGACCTGAGTTTCCAGCACCCACATGGCAGCTCACAACCAACTGTAACTCCATCCTCATGGGGTTCTGATGCCCTCTTCTGGCCTCCACAGGTACTGCATGCATGTGGTACACATACATGCATGCATGCAAACACATATACGTACAATAAAAATAAAAAAACTAAACAACGAAAAGATTAAAGAAAGACTGCTAATGGGGATAGGCTTTCTTTTTAGAGTCAGGAAACGCTGTGCAATTAGAGAGTGGTGACATCTGCAGGGTGCTGGGAATCGACTGAGAACACTGCACACACACTTTAAAGCAGTCACTGTTAAAGGATGCAGACGGTATTGTTGGGCATTTCTTGGGAGCTCATGTAATGTCAGGATACGGGAGGCTGGAAAAGGAGGTTTGCCACCTGCACCAGGCCCAGAGAGTGAGGCTCTGGCTTTACTTGTTTTTTAAAAATTCCTTCAACTAAAACTTAGCCTGAAAAGTTACCCATTGCTGCTTATTAAAGTGATAAATAAATATGACCGAATCTTGCAGAAACTCAAGTGTTTTATAAAGCTAAGCTAGACACTATGATAAAATGTATTTGATAAAATTACAGATCTTAAGTTTCAGAAAAAAAAATTTAAGCGTAGTATCCAGATTACCAAGAAAAACAAAGGCTAAACCACTTGAAAAGAGTGGTGTGGTATCTGATTTTTGGTAATGAATCTCAAGTTACTATGCTTAAAGGCATTTTTAAAAATATAAGACCAGAGCCACTTTTAAGATAGCGCCCTATTTTTTTTTTAAAGATTCGTTTAATTTTTAATTGTGTGTGCACACGTGTGCGTGTGTGTGCGTTATGTGTGTGTGCATGTGTGCGTGTGAGATTGCACGCATGTGAGTGCAGGTGCCCAAGCAGATGAAGAGCTGAGATCCAGGTGGCTGTGAGATGCCTGATATGGCTCTGGGAACCCAGCTCAGGACCTCCGCAAGAACAGAACATGGTTTCACAGCTCTGCCCGCACCCACATTCATAACGTTTTTCTTTCTTTGACTAGGTATGATACCTTAACTTCTTTCTTTCTTTTTATGGATTTCTCTGAGACAGGGTCTCTTTGTGTAGCCTTGGCTGTCCTAGACTCATTTGTAGACCAGGTTGGCCTTGAACTCCCAGAGATGCACCTGCTTCTGCCTCCACAAGTGCTGGGATCACAGGCGTGTGCCACCACTGCTCTGCTAGGACCCTAATTTCAAGCTTATGAAATTCCATGTTTGCCTACAAGTTGGGGGTCGTGCAGTAACTTGAGCCCAGTAAGAACGCTGTCGGCTGCTGGACGGCTCCTGCGGCAGCAAATTCTACTTGTGAAACCCACAGGGAAGGGACCGCAGAGGACACACACAGTTCTCAGCTGGCAAGGAAGTCACAGACAGGAAGTTGACCTCCACATCTCCGCCCTCCCGCTGAGCCGCCAGGCTGCCTGCCTACAGCCCAGTGCCCTTCCATCATGCTTTGCTAAGCACTCCAGGTTACGTGTATAACAGCCTAAAATGTCTTATGGAGTTACTGGGCCTTCCGTGGCCTAATCTTGAGTATTGACTTGGAGGGGAGACTGCAGAGGAAAAAAGCAAGCTGTTTGATGACCCGGGGCCGTTATAGCCTGTCCCAACAAACATATAAACAGGGCTCTGTGCGTTCCCAACCGGTGACAGCTGGCAGTGACAGGACGCTCTAAACGCCCTTACCTGCTACAGACCAGAAGGCTCCACACATTTGCTGGGGCTCTTCCTTGGAAGCCAGAGAGCCTGGGGGCCACACGATTCTCATTTTGGTAGATACTGAAAGAAGAAGAAGGAGAGCCAAGAGCCCTGACACCAGGAGGAAGTACCTTTTCGCCTTATTGCTCGGTCTCGGTCTGTATTCGTGTGATTCGTCCTCAATGCCATTCTGCCTCTTGTACCAGTCAAACAGCGTCCGCAGGATGGAGGGCAGGCAGTACTCAGAGAGCGAGCTCATGGAGCTGATGACCTTCGGGGAAAGAGAGACGCAGGCCCTCAGAAGGCTGGTTGGCGAGACTAGTTTCTGAGAGCCTGGCTGTTGCATTAATAAGCGACCAGCAACAGTCCCCGCCGCCGAGTTTCCCTCGGCTGCCCAGTCGTTCCTCTCATAAGTGAGACATTCTGGGCAGCCCGGGTCTCTTAGCATGGCAGCCATTTCTCACATAATAGTAATCCCTGGCTCAATACCATTCATTACCCTGACTGCCCTTCACTGTAGCAACTAGATGTTCATTGAATCTGAGTTCTTCATGAGAGCACTGCCATTATTTCATCATGCCATTGACCATAATAACACTGTATTACTTGTGTCTTCAAAAGCTCTTATAATGTAAATAAATGACTCAATCCTATTAATTGTCCAAGTAAAAGAAGTAAACCAATTTCCCAAACATATAATCTTCATGACAACAATGATTATTGTTTTCTCCCAAAAAGCAATACTTGACTATATCTCCAATTAGGTTTCAGGTACCAATGAGTAGGAGTAATTTAATTTTATTGCTTTAAATAAAAACCTATATTTAATATACATATATACAATATATACATATATAATATATATGTGTATATATATATTGTGTGTGTGTGTGCATGTGTGTGTGTAGTGTGAAACCCTCAATAACCTACTTCTGCAGCTAAGCAAGCTAGGTCTAACTTCCTTTTAAAGTGAAGTGGTCAGTCTGGAGAGGTGGCTCAGAGGTTAAGAGCACTGACTGCCCTCTCAGAGGTCCTGAGTTCAATTCCCAGCAACCACATGGTGGCTCACAACCATCTATATAATGTGATATGATGCCCTCTTCTGGTGAGCAGGTGTACAAGCAGGCAGAGCACTGTATACATAATAAATACATCTTATAAATAAATACGTAGGTAAGTAAATAAAGTGAAATGGTTTTGTCACTTGTAAAACCTTTAGAGTGAGCAAATGCGGCTTTTCCCTCAGATTCTATTCTTCAATACTTTAATCTCTTTCTCTCATAACAACAGTTGTAAGCACACACACACACACACACACACACACACGTACACACACTCAGTTGTACGATATATTTAGTCATTGGTTAATAGAAATTAAAAATATAAATAAGATATTATATTTAGACCATTCTTTGAATCTTGTTATCAGCCTTTCCAAACTGAAACCAATCCATTCATTTTAAAAAACAAAAGGGCCTTTTATCCTCCCTGGTTATGTCCACAGACCCAACACAGTTTCCTGCCATAACTGTCCATATAACGTGTTTGAGAGAAAGAGAGTCATGCTGTGTTATGGGAGAGGTCTTGTTTTTTATAAAGTTATCCCAACATAAAAAAAGAATATTTTGGGTGTGGACATTGCTCAGTGGTTAGAGCACCCGCTGCTCCTGCAGAGGACCAGGGTGTCATTCCCAGCACCCACATGGCAGCTCACAACCATCTGTAACGCCATTTCCAGGGGACCTGACACTCTCTTCTGCCCTCCATGGGCAGTGCACACAAGTGGTGCGCACACACACATATGCACAGAAACACTAATATACAACCTTCTAAAAGTCAGGACAATTTAGCCAGGTACCATAGTGCAACCTTTAACCCGAGCACTTGGGAGGCAGATCTCTGAATTCAAGGCCAGCCTGGATTACAAACTGAGTCCAGGACAGTCAAGGTTACACAGAGAAACCTTAATCAGAGAGAGAAAGAGAGAGAGAGAGAGAGAGAGAGAGAGAGAGAGAGAGAGAGAGAGAGAGGTGGAATATATGTAAAATTAAAAAAACAAACGATAAATCAAAGGCAATCATGTATCCTACAGTCTCTGTTGTTGCTGCACCTATAAAGGAGACAGCCTTACACCTGATTCCCAAGCATCTCTGGGAAGAGCCTACTGTACACTACATTGCCCCGTGGGGCAGTGTGTGGGGCATTTTCTTGATCAATGATTGGTGTGGGAGGCTCCACTCCTCTGTGGGCGGAGTCACGGCTGGGCTGGTGGGTCCTGGGTTGTGTAAGAAAGCAGGCTGCATAAGCCACAAGGAGCAAGCTATGAGCATCACTCCCCTCCCCACGACCACCACCACCTCATGGCCTCCACATCAGCTCCTGCCTCCAGGTTCCTGCCTTGGTTTCCCTCAGTAACTAACAAGCTATGATCCAGGAGTGTAAGCTAAATCAGCCTTTCCTCTCCAAATTGCTTTAGTCATGGTCTTTATCACAGCAACAAAGAGGAGTGCACAAACCGCCTATAAGCATTATGGGAAAATTCTCTGCTCAAAAAATAAAAATAAAAAAAATCACCACAAAGCCTATTTTGGTGTGAGAGCATCTATAGGCACTTCCCATAACATAGGCGCTGACAGCACCTCAGAAGGAAGGACAGGCCAGCAGGGGGATGGATGTGTCTTTTCTATGTCTCCGTCACTGTCCTTCAGGACCGAGCTTCCAAGGAGGAAGGTGGGATCTGCAGAGGCCTGGCCTCACAGCCCAGGAAGGGAGGAAAGACTTGCAGGCTGTTTGCTTGCTCCTCTTTGAACGGGAAGTGGAGCCAACGGCTACATGAATTCCAGCTCTGTGGTGCTGCTGACAGTAGGCAGGCTGGCATAAAGACGTCCTTGTCGCCTTAAACCCCATGTTCTTTCCCATGGGCGGCAGGTGGGAAGGAGGGCAGGTCACTTCAGAGGGTGCTTTCTTCCGGGGGTGGGGGTGGGGGAGGGGAGGAGCATGTAAGAGTACAAATGTACTTTGCAAATGTTCTAAGATTTACTTTGGGTTTTCATGTGTCAATAGAGCAAGAGAGACAGTCTATTATGCCTCAGTGGGGAGGGTGGCCTTTCTGAGACACTTTATTATCCTCGCCAAATACAAAGAGGGAAACTTCACGCATACATGTATGAATAACTTATTTCGTGAGGTCACTCCACATTTTATAGTAGTAAGACAGATTTGTCATGAGTGGATGCACTTAACAGACAATTTGAAGTCACTCCAAAGATGGCTCAGTTTTGTAAATGCGTTCAAGTGCCAAGCAACACTGGGGGTCAGGGTACCCATTGTGTAAATTCTGAAAGATACTGACATTATAAAATGATTGTATATGCAGCTTGCTTTTACTCAATCACATACTGCACTACTGTTAAATTATAGTCCTTTTAAATGGTAACATCCTTTTTAAAAATATTTTTTATTTTTGGTTTTTCGAGTTAGGGTTTTTCTGTGTAGCCTTGGCTGTCCTGGACTCACTTTGTAGACCAGGCTGGCCTCGAACTCACAGCGCTCCCTCCGCCTGCCTCTGCCTCCTGAGTGCTGGGATTAAAGGCGTGCGCCACCACGCCCGGCTTAAGTGGTAACATCCTTAAACTCTTTGTTTTGGTTTTGGTTTTGGTTTTGAAGACAGGGTTTCTCTATGTAGCCCTGGCTGTCCTGAACTGGCTTTGTAAGCCAGGCTGG
Source organism: Acomys percivali (assembly GCA_907169655.1). Classification (NCBI taxonomy): domain Eukaryota; kingdom Metazoa; phylum Chordata; class Mammalia; order Rodentia; family Muridae; genus Acomys; species Acomys percivali. Next base: position 1,212,338 of record OU015754.1, read on the forward strand.
CCTCGGAACTCACAGCAATCTGCCTGCCGAGTGCTGGGATTAAAGGTGTGTGCCACTACACCTAGCTCATCCTTAAACACTTAATGTAGTACTTTGTTCTGGAAGACGTTGCTGTTGTTGCTGTTGTTGTTTTAACATCTTGGTTTGTTTTGTGGCATATACCATTCTGCTAGAGAATTATTTCAGAAATGCTAAATAACACTAATAATGTATAATCCAACATTGGTTATTTGTATTCCTAATTGTTTATTAATTTCCACTAAGACATTTTTTTAAAGACTTAGTCATTTTTCTTATTTTTGTGCTTGCCTCCATGTATGTATGTCTGCAGTATGTGCGCAGTGCCCACAAGGCCAGAAGAGGGTGTAAGAACTACCAGAAATGGAGTTACAGACAGTCGTGAGCCACCATGAGGGTGCTGGGAACTGAACTCAGGTCCTCCGTAAGCGCAGCCAGTGCACATAACCACTGAGCCATCTCTGCAGCCCACTTACACATTTTAAATAGATGTTCATTGCACTGTAGCTCTACAGTGAGGGAAATACCACAGGATCGTGTTTCCGTCTTAAGAAAATCATAGTTGCCTGGGATGCTGTCTCAAGCCTAGTGTATGAATATATCTTACCGTGAGTCTCCTGTTACTAGGTGGTATTTTTTTCACATATTAACAACCTAAGCTACCCTAACAGTACCCAGGATGGCTAACACCTATAAGGAAACCAATGAAATCACTTAGACTGTTTGTGTACGTTGCCTGGAAATTGTAGCAATTACACAAGAGGTGGATATGAGTAACGCTGAAAGGCAGAAATGTGCAACTGAGTGCCCTCAGAGGCAGCAGGAGATGAGTGGGCCCTCAGTTGGAATGTCTGCATCATGTCCCGGGAGCATTGAGAAGCCCAGAAGGACTTGGCTTCACATGGTAGCTCTATGGGCCTGGCACAGGACCATTTCTCTGAAGCACTGAGTCGTAAACCTGGCCTGGGGATGCTTAACCTCACAGAGCTTTAACGAGGACAAGATGAGACGCTGTAAAATGCAGGGCACATAATAAACCCTGCAGTACACTGGTCTCCTTCTTCCATTCCTAAATACTGAAATGGAAGTTTGGACATAAAACACCTCTGATTTCTGCACCACAAAAGAAACCATGGAGAGTGTGAACAACTGTTAACCACCCTACAGACAAGGGGTTAACATATAGATCACAGGAAGAGCTGCAAAAATTCAACACCCCAAACTCAAAACTGCTGATCAGTAAATAAGTTAAGGAACTCAGTTGACAGTTCACGTGAGAAGAAAGACAAATGGCCTGGAAATGTTTGCGGAAGCTCGCCTCCTGGCACCTCACTCGGTGCCACCAACGCTCTACCATGGGGGGAGGCGATGATGAATTCCCAACTTCCCTGAAGAGCTATAGGCAGCTAATGGGTGTTGGAGACGAGTCTTATTCCTGGGTGGTGTAGTTGCCCTTGCTGGAGTAAATGGCACACCCCAATCAAGTTCATGCGTGAAACTCAAAGCAGATGCAGTGGGGCACAGATGGACAGACAGACAGATAGACAGACACGGTCAGACATAACTCCAGGAGAAGGAGGACTTGCTGGGAATGGGATGGGAAGAGAGGATAACAGAGGCTAGAGTCAAACTAGATTACACATATGCATGAAACTGTGAAATAATTCTAAGAAGTGTTCAGTGCCCTTAGGTCTGAGGAAACTGCTCAGAGCAGCCACTGCACTCCAGCCAGGCTGGCGGCCATCAGGACAATTAAGGAGGTGAGGATGTGGGGGAAGGGAACTCTTACAGATGGTAGGAATGTAACTCCATGTGTCCCTATGGAGATCAGTGTGGGGGTGTCTCACAAACTAAGAGCAGCCTGCTGTGGAAGGGAAGTAATCCCTGAGGCAGAGGGAGGAACAATTTTCTTCAGTAATGTAGCCTCTGGTAAGGTGTCCATGGGACTGCAAATAACACCACACTTCTGTAAATAAATGACAAATAAATAAATCCCTAATGAAAATCTTGCCGGGCGTGGTGGCACACGCCTTTAATCTCAGCGCTCTGGAGGCAGAGGCAGGTGGATCTCTGTGATTTCGAGGTTAGCCTGGTCTACAAAGTGAGTCCAGGACAGCCAAGGCTATACAGAGAGACCTTGTCTTGAAAAACCAAAAACCAAACCAAACAAACAAACAAAAAAAGAAAATCTTGAGTCTCTTCCTCCTCCTCTTGTTCCTCCATTTTCTCTCTTTCCCTCCCTCCCTCCCTTTCTCTCTCTCTCTCTCACACACACACACATACACACACACACACACACACACACACACACACACACACACACACACACACACACACACGGGGGTGGGGGTGGGAAGACAGACAGACAGACATGAAGGTAGATGGGGGATTAGGATGAGTGGGAAGGGCATAAGAAAGAGCAATGGTGGGTAAATGTGACCAAAATACATTACACACATGTATGAAAAGGTTGTTGTAAAGCTAATTATTATGTAACGTTAATTAAGAAGACGTTTGTAACAGCTGGGAATAGAATCACCACATGACCCAGCTGTACCTCTTTCAGGCATAGACGGACAAGGCTTTCTACCCTACCTCAGAGGTCCATGTTCATGTCTCTTGTCCCAACAGCAAGGAAACGTTAGCGGCTTAGATGTCCATCAGTGGATGAATGGGTAAAACGGGTAACGGAAACGAGCAACATACAGACAATGGAATTTTATTCAGCCATGAAGAAAAATAAAACCACAAAACATGCAGGAAAACGGATGGAACTGGAAGGTGTTATATCGACCGAGGCGACACAAACTGCAAAAGGCCAATGCTGCATGCTCTCTCCCATATGTGGACCCAACTTCAGACTTTTATATATGTGCACTCATGTGGAAGTGAGTGTGGGCAGAAGCTGAGAAACTAGAAAGGAGTCTGTAGGATGGGGGGGGGTAAGGGAGGGGATGAGGAAGGTAACAGAAGACGTTGGGTATGAAAGGGGAAGGGGAGCACTGTGGGGGGACAGAGTAAGTGGTAAAGAGGGCCAGGGGGGGGGGGCGGGCAAAGTAGAAAAAAAAAAAATCAACCAGAAGTCTGCATGCGTGAAAATGCCTGTTGCAGCTGGGTACAGTGGTGCCCAACTTTAATCCCAGCACTCAGGGAGGCAGAGGCAGGCGGATCCCTGTGAGTTCGAGGCCAGCCTGGATTACAAAATGAGTCCAGGACAGTGAAGGCTACACAGAGAAACCCTGTGCCGGAAAAAAACCAAAAAAACAAAACCCAAAAAACCTAAAACCAAACCAAACAAAGAAAAAAGCCTGTTGCTTTATATGCTAATTAAATGGCTGATGAGATTATTGGCTGAGTGACCAAAGCTGAGGATAGAATTTTATTCACCAGAGCTGGGCGAATGCATCTTATGGGCCACTGCCATAAAAACAGCCTTAACTACCCCCTAGCCAAGCACTGATTCTTGGGCCTCTTTGAGATCTCAAGGGGGCTTAGCTTATATTCACACACTTCGGACTCCAGCTTTTAAGCACAGTGTCAAACATCTGCCAGCTACCCGAGGCTTGATACAGAGGAGGCTAAGGGATGCGCACATCATGGACTTGTATGGGGGAGTAGCGAACACCTCATCTCCAAGTCAGCTTTGGCCTATGACCCACTCTTAAGCCAACAGGAAGTGACATGGAAGATCGTAGCGGGAACCATCCTGGATCCAGAATCTGTCACCCAGCTAAAGCCTGTTACCACAGTGTCCAGCTCACCCACAGGTCTTAGTAACGTCCACGACAGCTAATGTAACAGTGGTCACAACAACCCCTGGCTAGACACTCAGTCAGCGTACGTGGGTCTGTGAGAGCCGCGCAGGCCTCACCTGAGTCTGCGTTCCTCTTCTCTCCCACGCCACAGCTTTGTCCTTTCTCCCAGGACTCTCAGTCTCTCACGCATGGGAGATGCTTCCTCTCTCTGCCTCACTGTCAGCTCTCTCCTTGACATCTGAGGTCTCGTCTGGCCACACACCTCGTGCTTCTTATCTGAGGTATCGGCAGGAACAAACCCCTTCTGGAGTCTCATCTGCCGATGTCTCCAGAGTGAAGAACACCTGCTCACTACTTGTCAAGGCTTTCTCTGAAGGGCCGTTCTCTCCAGGGCGGGGTGGTGCTGCCCTGTCCCAGTTAGGCTCTACTTCCTCTCGTCTCTTGTGTTCGTCCATTTGCAATGGCCAAAGCTTAGTAAGACAATTTACCTCTGATGTTGGGGGTCCGTTCTGATGTCTGGACTCTTGTCTGATATTCTGGCCATAGCTCCTTTGGGGAGCAATGGGAGATAAAGAGGAAACAGCCCCCAATGCAGGCTGTTCCAAGGCACTAAGTTTGGGAGGGGGTGGGCGCAGCTACTGAAACAGCAGGGGGATATAATATAAACCAAATACCACTAAAGTGCTCAACCTGAACATTTATTTTTATTTTTATTTTTATTTAGTTTTTCGACACAAGGTCTCTCCGTGTAGCCTTGGCTGTCCCGGACTCACTTTGTAGACCAGGCTGGCCTTGAACTCACAGCGACGCACCTGCCTCTGGCTCCCAAGTGCTGGGATTAAAGGTGTGCGCCACCATTGCCTGGCAACCTGAACATTTTAAAGGGCTGGACTTCACACCTCAGATGGAAAAAATTGTACAAATCTGAATCACTAACGTATAAAAATATTCACTTATTTGTTTCTTTGTTTATGTTTTTTTTTTCCAGACAGTGTTTCCCTGTGTAGCCTTGGCTGTCCTGGACTAGCTTTGTAGATCAGGCTGGCCTCCAACTCACAGCGATCCACCTGCCTCTGCCTCCCGAGTGCTGGGATTAAAGGCATGTGCCACCACGCCTGGCTGCATAAAAGCATTTGAAAAAAAAAATTTTTTTTTTTGCCTAAAATTCCCTTGAGGCTGCATATAGAAAGTGAATACATCACAACACAAATTTCACGCTTGGACATAGGTCCCATCCCTCTGTGTGTGTGGTGTGTGAAAATCAGAGATCCAAGGCCACTCTGGTATTTTGTGGCAGGGTCATGCAGCCTGCACTTTCAGTCTTGTTGGCCCATTATTAGACAGCACATAGGCAAGAGCCTGAAAGCTGAAGTGAGAGAATGCACGTGTGCAGAGCTGGACGGTGCACGCAAGAGTAGTAAGTGCTTACTCAGTAGCACGGACCCCCCTTCTGCCAGGGGAACACTGGGACCTTGCCCATTGCGAAGGGGGAATTTCTAAACAGTGGTATTCATTTCTCTTTAAGTGCATTTGCTCCCCACCCACCCAGGTCTAACCTTGTCACGCCAGCTGCTGTTTGACTGGAGAATCAAGAAACCAAATGCCTGGGGATTAAACTTAAAAAGGATGTCTGTGAGGGCCGGAGAGGCAGCTCAGCAGTTAAGAGCATTTGCTGCCTTCCAGGGCACCCGAGTTTGGTTCAGGACACATACACTCTGCGGCTTGTGACCACATGCAACTGCAGTTCTATGCCCTCTTCCGGAGCCCCTGGGTTCCTGCATACACATCGATACACTTAGGCACATATACAATATGCATACACATAAAATGAGTGCTAAAAAGAAAGCCACATCTTTAAAAACAAACAGAAAAGGGGATGTCTGTTAAATCTGGTAACAGAAGAACAGTGCTTGGAGGTAACACATCTATCCCACAGCTCACAGCACGTTCTCCACATATCACAGAAAAGACCCCATCATGGGCGCCATGATGCAACTCTATCTAGAAGCTACTCTTCAAGGGTTGCCAGTCATGAGGAGCATCAGAAGCTTAGGCGTGAAAGCGAGGCCCTTAGAACCGCTTAGCATGGATTTATCGACCATGCCAACTGTATTCAACAGCTGCACAGAGTGGCGCACACCTGGGATCCCAGCACTGCAGAGAAAGAGGTAGGGGCTCAGAGGGAGAATTTTAGAGGTGAGCCAGGCTACATGGGAAGGCCGGGTCTCAAGGATCTATGTTCAGCACTCCAACAAACTGTCCCACAGCCAAGGGTCTCCTCACATCCAACTTCCTGGGAGTGCTTGGCTCCAATCTACCCCTTGCTTTTTTTCTGTAGCCGCCATATTGCTTTACCTGTGCCCTGGACAGTTGCATTTTCTTAGGCTTCTCCCAGGTTCTGGCACTCTTTTCTTTGGTGGATTTTTCCTTGTGAGGTTTTCCTACAGCATTCTAGTCAGTTTCCAGCACTCCTCCTCCTCCTCCTCGTCCTCCTCCTCCTCCTCGCCCTCCTCCTCCCCCTTTTTCCAAAACAGGTCTCTCTCTGTGTAGCCTTGGCTGTCCTGGGACTCGCTTTGTAGACCAGGCTGGCCTTGAACTCACAGAGATCCTCCTGCCTCTGTCTCCTGAGTGCTGGGATTACAGCATGTGCCATTGCCCCAGCTGCTTCCAGCACTTCTAATCCAAACCCCTTTCTGTTTTCCTTCACTCACTTGCTCTCCCTTTCAGACCTGTTTGTTGAGTGACCATATACCAACAGTCTTGTTATTTCTCTAGACAGATTCTCCTAGTCCATATCTAAAGCTAACTTATATCCATTCCCACTGTCCACTCCACAGGCACGGTTTCCTCTGCTTGATAATCCTACTCTACAGGCACGGCCCCCGCCCTCTGCTGTGGCTCCTGTGCAACGGAGCAGCCTCCTAACTTCCCCCTGGCCTGTCTTCCACTCTCCTCTCCTTCAACACTTTTGCCCATGGCCTTATACCTCGGCTCAGTTCGTTCATCTGGATGACTCACCATGACATCATCCACTGCTCTCATCTATAAACTACGCATGAGGACCAGTCTTCCCTCTCGGGCTGAGAGTCCTTGAGGACAGAACCTCTGTGATTTGTGCACACCTGCACAGTGTCCTAGGTACGTCTCTGTTGCTGTGATAAAACCCTGACCAAAAGCAGTCTGGGGAGGAAAGGGTTTATTTTGGCTTCCGACTTACAATCCATCATTAAGGACAGCCAAGGCAGGGACTCAAGGCACAAACTCAGCAGCAAGACCTGATGCAGAGACCATGGAGGGTGTGCTGCTCACAGGCTTGCTCCCCGCAGCTTACTCGGCAACCTGCACCAGTTAGCAGTGAAGGACACGCCCCACAGACTCGCCCACCTGCCAATCTGATGGAGGCGGCTCCTCAGCTGAGGGTGTCTGCTCAGGTGTGTGTCAGCTGACAGCCAAGGTTAGCCAGCACACACAGCTAGGGGATTCCAGACACTGTTGAACTAAGCGGGCATTACGTCAAAAGCTGGTTTGCACTGGGTCACCCTGTTTCTACTTCTTTCACTACTATTGAATATTCTTAAATACTATTATAGTAACTGTCCTTTGTACGAGTCTCCTCATGTCTGCTTTATTTAATGTCAAATCATCATCAATTCTAAGCCCCCCTCCCCCCATACCTCTATTCCTCAAGGGTCCCTCATGAGCACAGCCTTCTGGTGTCAACACACAACTGTCATTTAGGCCGTTTTGATACAGGCAAGTGTATGATGAAGTGTCAGCCGACTGGCACTGGGGCCTTCTACAGCTCGGCCCCTCCCACCTGGGCAGGCTGGCCTCTTCCCACCTGGGCAGGCTGGTCTCTTCCCACCTGGGCAGGCTGGCCTCTTCCCACCTGGGCAAGCTGACATCTTTCCTAACACATGCAGACTGTAGGAAACTCGGAGCCTTTCCCACCTGGGCAGACTGGCCTCTTCCCACCTGGGCAGGCTGGCCTCTTCCCACCTGGGCAGACTGGCCCATGCAGACTGTAGGAAACTTGGAACATTCCCTTTTCTAGAACGTATGTGATTCTAAGTCCAGGAACCTTCCTACATTGTTTAGGTATTTTTGTTTGTTTGCTTGCTTGTTTGTTTGTTTTGGTTTTTCATGACAGGGTTTCTCTATGTAGCCCTGGCTGTCCTGGAACTTGCTCTTGTAGACCAGGCTGGTCTCAAACTCATATAGCTCCACCTGCCTCTGCCTCCAAATGGCTGGGATTAAAGGCGTGCACCACCACCGCCTGGTCCTTTTAGGCATGTAAAACCATTTCAGCCGTAGACTACTGATGGCAGTGTTAAAGAATCCTTGTGTCTAGATATGAACAGACTGACCAGAAAAGGCCCAGCTGACACTTCTCTTCTAAGTGAAAGAGCACAGTGTTGCTTTGGTGTTCAGCTAGATTGGGGCAACACTCTGTCCTAGGGTACTGGGTGGCCGTCTTGTCATTGGCTCACACTTAAAGCATCTTTATAGACAGTGATGGTGCAGAATGGGTCTTCTCAGGCTTTTGGCAAATGTGTGTGGGAAGAGAAGGCTGTAAGAGCCACTTTGTGTTCAGACAATCTGCTGCTGACATGGGTATCCAGTATGAACTAGCTGAAACATGGCTGACACTGGACGTTATGGGGGGTGGCTCTGAATTAGTACAAAATGGCTGACATTGGATGTCCGTGGACCCAAACTAACAGTGATGTAATCTTTGATAGAACTACTTTTGGCAGAGGGTCACTTTTGTGTGGGTCCTGTACGAATGTGGCACTGAGGGCATAGTTGTAGCCTTAGGCAGCCTGCCTGTGTGTGTTTTCTTCTGTAGCCCGGTGTGCCTAATCCCATGCAAAGCCACTTGTCCCAGCATGTGCCTAGGAGCTCCATAGCCTTCTGTACTAGGGTACAATGCTTCGAAACTCTCTTTGACCTCCCAGCCTTTCATTAACCCTCTCAGAAGA
>OU015754.1:1237584-1247953 GCA_907169655.1 Acomys percivali
AAGTACCAATGAGCTATATCCTTGGCCAAATGAAAGCGGTCTGTTGTGAGTACAAATAGCCAACACCCTCGCCTGGATCTGTCCCTCTTATCATACATTCTAAAGCCACGAGAGAAGCTAGGCTGGGTGTGTTTTCACTTGCCCAAGGCTTCACTATTTAGAACCAAAAGTTTAACGAGAACTGGAAACACTGGTTTCAAACAGATTGCTGGTGATGGGCCAAGGCAGTCTTCTGTTCCAGCACTGTACCCTGCTCGCCTGAGGTGACGCCCAGTTGCCCTCATGCCAGCGCTAAAACCAACTCCCAGGAGACGAAGCTGGAGGCTAGGGGCACAAGTCTGTCACAGCCCGTCCTCAGCGCCTGGCAGGCTAGCAGGCGTAACGCCACCATTAGCTAGCTACCTGCTTAGCCTTTCATAAGCCAGCTGGCCAAGACCGGAGTCCACACAGGCCTGGTCTTGAGGCACAGAACCTTCTTTACCCACACAGGGTGTTGCAATAGTCTGGCATCCCAGATTCTCCCAAGATTTCCTACATCAAGAAAGTAGCTTGTGTTACTTCGAGTTTATGCTCAGCCTCATTCTTTTTTTTTTTTTTTTTGAGGTTAGCAAACCAGCTAAGTCAAGTTGTGCCTTTTCAACCCTCTGTTTAGTTCTACGGTAACACAATTAACATCTTGGCGAATTATCACAGCTTCCGCCAGCCCACACCTGAGCACCCAACTGGGCACAGGGCCAGCATCTGAAAGACCCTGCCCAGGTGTGAGGCAGTGTGTGGCCTGTAAGGAAGGTATCTGGGCTCAGGCAAACCCCATCTTCACAAGATCTTCCGTCATGAACGTACTTGTATCTTGCCTATGTCTCTTCATCTTGATCTCTGCTGAAGGACAAGGTGAAAGCAACATGGCTGACGTGGATAGTTGCCTTCCTGAGACTTCAGTCAAAATAAACCACAATTCTTTGTAAGTCTTTTGTCAAGTGAGGTGAGACTTCTCCTTCCTGTTGGATGGTCAAGGCTCAGGCATTTACCAATGCCCCAAACAGTTTCCACTGCAGTTCTTTAAAGAGACAATGGAATGTTCCAGAGCTGTAAGATTTAAAATATTTGCTGCTATGACTGTACTAAGTAGGGCTACGGCCAGCTGCCTGACCGTCTCACCTTACAACAGACAAAGCTGGGTTCTGACTAAGTGACTATACCTGATGCACAGTTTTGTGCTGGAAAAGTAAGTTCTTTGAACATCAGACAGACTGTAAAAAAGGGTCAGACAAAAGAGCCATCCTGGGAAAGCAGAAAATTTCTTTAAATTCTAGATTTCCTAGAACAACCCATCATTTTCCATGGTGAGTCACTTGGTTTTTCAGTTCGCAGCGGCCTCTGTACCTGCCTAGCCTCAGGACCAATGACAGTTCTTCTCTGAAGGCCTTGGAAAACCATCATGGTTGGACCCTCCTTCTGTCCTGGTTACAGTGTGAACGAGAAGTGTCTCCCACAAGTCCGTGTGTTTGAACACTTTGTCCCCAGTGGGTGGCGCTGTTTTTAGGAGGCCGCGGGACCTGTGCCCTTCTGCTTCCAGTTTGCTCTCTCTCTCATGCTTGTGGTTGAAGATATGCTCTGTCAGGTCCTCTGCCTGCTGCCACACTTCTTCCACCGTTATGAACTCTCTAGATCCGTAAGCCTGAATAGACTTTTTTTTCCCCTTAAGCTGTCCGCCCTCACACCGGATGTTCTCTTATAAATACAAAAGACCTAAGACAACATCTGTGCAAACCTTCAGTACTGGTTTGAAACATAGTCTTCTGTTGTAAACTTTATTTGTTGGCCTCTGTCACCTCCCCAAAAACACAAGTACACAGAGGGCTAAACAAGTTGATTTGAAATAGCTCTCGCTGAACCACGTTCAGCGAGAAGAGTGTGGCCAGGATGGGGCAGCCAACTGCTTGCTCAAGCCTCTACCGTGCTTGAGTAAACACAGACAGAGCCTGGTTTCCAAGGAAACACTAGAAGATGGGTTAGCTGTTCCTAGCTCCCGGATCACAAGGGTGGAGCACCTCATGGCGTGCAGGAGTACCCCAGGTGCTCCACACCCATCACCGTGCCCTATCAGCCACCCCAGGAATTAGGCATTTGACGCTCATGCTACAAACGGGGAAGAGAAGAGGCTGAGGCTGCCCAAGTCCACACACGGAAAGAGGTGGAAGCAAAAGTCAGATCAAAGTCAGTTTGCCCAAAATAACTTTATATCCATTGGTACCATTTATAGTTTTATGTCCATTGGATCAACCAAGTTGAAACTGATGAGGCTCCTGAATTTGGAAACGCTGAAGTAAGTTGTTTTTGTTTTTTTGTTTTTTTTTAAAGGAGTTTATTGAGACCGTAACAGCCTGTGACCACAGTGACAGGTGCTATGTACATAGAGACTTGTGCGTAATGCGAGTCTATATTATGTGGCTGAGAGTCTCTATCGAAGGAGTGGGGTCTGAGAAGTGACCATACCAGTTAATAACGAGCCATCTTCAGATGCTCCAAGGCAAGAAAGTAGGAATCAGTGTCTTTTCTGTTTAGCGTATTGTAGAACACTTGTCTATGAAGCACGAGGGGCAGAGAAACAGCCCTGATTGTCAGCATAGAGATGAGCAACGCGGCCTTCGAAATACGTGGCCTCCACAAAGGTCTTCCTTTTTAGCTACGCTGTTAATGGTTTGTTCCCTCATTTCCTGGCATGCTCATTCACTCATAAAGCGCTCGCTGGGGTTGGAGACTTGGTCAGCAGTTAAGAGCACTGCTGCTCTTCCAGACGGAGGGCCTGGGCTCAGTTCACAGTGCCCACCCAGCGGCTCTCAGCCATCTGTAGCTCTGGTTCCAGAGCTTACTGATGTGTGAGTAAACACAGGGCCTTACAGAAGGCTTCCTCTGGCCTCTACGGGTACCACACATGTGCATGCGGTCCACAAGCATGCACGCACGTGAGATAGCCATTCACATAAAAATAAATAAGTCTTCAAAAGCAAAGCATTTACTGTCTACTGTATGTAAAGCATTCAAAACTGGAGGTGTGGGGGGGACAGAGAAGAGGACAGAGAGAAGATATAGCCAATGTGTAGACACGGGCATTGTCTCTTAGTAAATTTCTGGTGTTTTTTTCAACTGAAAATTACACACACACACACACACACACACACACACACACACACGCACACACACACATGAATGTATAGTTTGTACTATAGTCTGATATGTACGTACAAAACAAAAGCTCCACAAAGCAAGAGATGTTCTTTTTTTGTTGTTGTTGTTTGGCTTTGTTTTTGTTTTTCGAGACAGGGTTTCTCTGTGTAGACCAGGCTGGCCTCGAACTCACAGAAACCAGCTTGTCTCTACCTCCCTGAGTGCTGGGATTACAGGCGTGCATCACCGTGCCCACCTGCAAGGGCATTCTCAAAACTATAATATTATCTATTCTATTCCACTGAATTATTTTAATTCAATGAAGACAATACCTTGTCTAAGAGGATAATATGGTAGCTAAAATGAAGTATACATGCTGTGTGTGTGTGTGTGTGTGTGTGTGTGTGAGAGAGAGAGAGAGAGAGAGAGAGAGAGAGAGAGAGAGAGAGAGAGAGAGAGAGAGAGAGAATGTATGCATATGTATCCACAGGGACATGTTTTATGTACACATCAGGAAAAAATGAAGTAAACCTTTTCATCGAGGAAGTGTGGGTTGGTCTTGGTGATGGGCAAGAAGAGACAATGAGAATTTCAGGAGATCGAGTGCTCATCAATGCATGGCGGCCGGCAAGAAGTGGGTTTACATAGGTGCATGACAGAAGTAAGATGGATTGTGGCAAAATCAGGAGATTGAATAATGTGAAATGAGGGCTTCAAACAAGGATGGAAGAGTGTGCTCAGGGAGGACTTATCAGACAGGATGGAGATGTCATCCTTGTCACGTGCCTTTCTATTCATCTTGGGGAACACACTGTCCTGTTCTGGGCACTCCTGCTTGTACACGCAGAGGCATACCCCAACTTTTATCAGCCTGAGGAGCAAACCAAGGATCCCTTGGATGACAAAAGTAGAAAAATGGGCTAAGAGAACCACAGATCTCTCATGTAATAGCTGGAAATTCTGAGTGGAATAAATGGATTTTATTTTTAATGCAGAACTGAGCTGACAAGATGCACAAAGGGCAAGGAACAAGATGGCGTCGTGACTGACTGTGGTGGGGCTCTTGGAGATGGCGTTGTGACTGTCTGTGGCTCTTTGTCTCGTTAGTCTCACAGCATTTTTGTGTCTACATGGAAAGAACAAAGGAAGCCTCCAGCCTCCAGTGGTGCAACACTGGAAATGTAGGACTTTTAAAAACTCGGCTCTAAAGCAAAAGTTACCACACACAACAAACCCCAAACCCCAACACCGGCCTTTGGAAATTGGGATCAAAGCACAGTCACTTACAGGTGGACAGAAAACATGCATGTAAGGTGACTGAATGCATAAAAGGAGACCCGTGACTGTGAGGAAGGAACAGAATGCAGTAAACCCCCAGAAATCTTTAAATAGATATTAAAAGAGAAATAAACAGCACTTCTAGGAATTAAAAATATAATGCACAGGAGGATTAGGTAATATATCAGACCAAGGCCAAGAGAACAGTAATGAATTGAAATATAGGTCTGAGGAAATTACTCAGAAAGCACTCAAGATGATTCACAATGGCAGGAGAACAGTAAAAAGATACGTGACATAATGCATGAAGAAGTCAAAAACTGTGTATGAGGAATGGGTAAAGAAGATAAAAGGTGATGCTCAGATAACGAATGCTCAAGTATTTTCCAGACTTGGTGAATGAACGAGTGATAGAAGTCTGAATTCAAAAAGCTTAAGAGTCTCAAGCACAAAAATGAAAATAAATTCAGAAATGCAGAGTAGTGAAAGCACAGAGCTTCAAAGACAAGGAGAAAACCAAAAAAAGAAAACAGAGAGAAAGTAAGTAATCTACAAATAAATAAAACAAGAGACTTTTTGAAAGGAGCCATAGAGGCAACTGAGTGAAAGAGAGCTTCAAAGATCTAGTTTAAAAGGTCTAGAGGACAAATGAGTTCCACTCAGAATTCTATGCCCGGCTAAACTATCACTGGTGCCTGAGTGGGGACACCGAGCTGTGAAAGAGTGACTCTTCCTTTGACTTTTATGCTTTGAGATAAAAATATAAAAATGACATAGATGACCTCACTTAGCTTGCTTAGCACACAGGAAAGATAGCGCAAGGACAACGAGCAAATACAAAGGCAATTAAATGTCCCCATGAAGCATTAAAAAAAATAAAATAAAATTATTGACTTTTCCATAAATATTAATGACTCTGACTTGAGCATCTTTGGGGTACAAACAGAAATATTGCTGAAGAAGTGATATTAAAGAAGAAGAAAACTGAAATTTGATTTCGCAGGACATTTTTATTTTCCATCCCTTTTCTGCCACTAAGGATACCTCTTTGGGTACTGAAAGGCCATATATAGAACTTAAACTTTAATGTGCTGTAGCACAGGCTCTATTGTCCACCAGATCTACTGGATTGTTGCGTAACAGCAGCTCTCCCTTGGGAATCATCAGGGTTACTTTTTCTTCCTCCTCTTTGTCCTTTGCAAGGCTCTCTTCTCTGCCTAAGTCTTTAGATGGGATTATATGCCTTTCATCCATTAATCTATAGTTGAAACAGAAACAACACGAATTGACTAAGGTGCTACATACAGCTGGGTATGATGGTGCAATGCCTGCAATGCCAGCACCTGAGAGATGGAGGTGAGAGTTCAAGGCAGGTTGGCTACAAACCCAGCCTGAGACCCTGTCTCAAAACAACAACAAAACCCAAAAAGGTTGTTAAAAACAAGTCAGCATTTTTAACTACTAAACCACCTTTGTTGAGAGCTACAGAACTAGCATCTCTAATGGCGTCCAGAATGTAAAAGCCCCTCCTCTCATCTCTAGCTCTACCTGTAATATTCCTGTTGGGGGAAAATAAGAAACAGCCCCAGCAGGTCAAGTTTGTGATATTCCAACCATAGAAGGAAGTAAGAACAAAATGTAAGCCCTAGAAGACCCTGCTCAGTGCTCAGCAGCATGCAGCCATACTACCCATGGTGCTTTGCTCACCTCCCCAAGTCCCCCCAACCCCTGTCACTAGCTCTTGGCTCTCCCAAGTTCCTCCAGACGTAGCTTTGAGGAGGATACCAGCCCCTTCATCACACAAACATGAGTCCTCCCCACTTAAGTCTTCTGAGCCTAAGGGAAGCAGCCTGGGTCTGGGCCTCATAAAGAGCATCATGTTGAAGATTAGAATCTCAAGTAGAGGGTCCCAGTACCCCAAGCAATGAATTTATATCCATATCATCTATATCTATCTATCCTTGTCTGCCTGTCTATCTATCTATCTATCTATCTATCTATCTATCTATCTATCTACCTATCATCTATCTATCTACAGTATGTGCATGCATTTTAGCTATCTAAGAGAGCAGCCTGAACAACCTGTGCAGAGTGAGCCAGTAAGCAGTGATCCTCCATGCCCTCTAGGTTCCTGCCTTTTGGTTGGTCCTGCTGTTACTCCCTCTGATGATGGACTGTGAGCTGCAACCTTGCCTTCTCAAGCTGCCTTTGGTCATTGTGTCTATCACACAAAACCGAACCAAGACAGCTGTGCTTACACATCATTTATGTGCATCCTCCTGAGTACTTTAAAACCATCTCCAGGTGGTGCATAACACCCACTACAGTGTAAGTGCTCAGGAATGGTTGCTATGATACCGTATTGTTTAGGGGACTCGTGTCCTGTTCGGTATATGCAGTTACATTCCCCTCTGTGTTTTGATCTGAGCCTGGTTGGGTCAACAGACCTGGGACTCATGGATATTGGGTACCAGACAAGTTCAGAGCAGAGATGAACTTAAAAAGAGGTCTGTAACGGTCCATACTCACCAGCGGCTCTGCCATGATGATGCGGATCTTACGCTCTGCCTGAGTGGTAAAGTTGACAAATAAACTCTTGAGGACATACTCTCCCGGCTTGCTGTCTGGGTCCACATTGATGGGCAACATGGCCGGCGGTCCTTTCTCCCTGTGTGTACCTGAAGCAGGCGGAACTGGAGGCTTGATATAACCGTTGCCGACTGGAGAAGCTGAAAAGCAAAATGGATGAAAAGTGTCATAAATATTCAGACAGTGTATGCTAATGAACCATAAATGTAAGACTGTGAGCCATAAAAAGGTCACTCTTCAAACCATAGCCTGACCACATTCGTTAGGGATGGTGTTGGAATTTAAGCATTTTGGTCATGCAATGTTTTTATTACGATCAAATAACCATCCGCAAAGTCTTGTCTACCACATGCATAGAGTTGATAGTCTACAACCTGTAAGATGCTTGGGGCTTCTTTTTTAATGTTCTAAGGTAAGTGGCTTAAGCAGAGATGAGAAAGTGACTCTTGTCTGGGTTTTTGGATGGTAGCAACCCATTTTCTACATTTCATAGCTGAAGAAACCATTGGCTTATTGCTTCCACAAACTTCTAAGAACCAGCTTTCAAAACTCAGCTGGCTGCTGCTCCCAAAAGAGGTGCACTTCCTTAAAAAGGGAGGATATGGAGAGGTGGCTCAGCAGTTAAAAGCACTGTCCGCTCTTCCATAACTGCCTGTAGCTCCAAGAGCTGACACACTCATTCAGACATACATGCGGGCTAAACACCAATGCACATAAAATAAAAATAAATAATTAAAAAAAAAAAAGGTCTCAGAAGCTCATGCCTGTAATCATAGCACTTGGGAGGCCAAGCCAGGAGGATTTCTGTGAGTTCAAGGCCAGCCTGGGCAACTTAAGTGAGATCAAAGACAGCTTGATATAGTAAGAGCCTGTCTCATAAAAGAGGAAGGAAGCCCCTGCCTTTCTACGCGCCTTTCTGCACACACCTGTCAGAGCAGTGCAGCACTCAGCCCTCACCCAAGAAGTTTCTAGTTGCAGCAAGTAAACAGTGGCTAACACATACAAGAGATGGGAACACCATAGAGATGTAACAAGAATAAATTAATAAAAAAAAATTGATTAAAAAAAATCACTCAAAAAAAAAAAAAAAAAAAAAAAAAGAAAAAGAAAAAAAAACCAGTGGCTAACACAAGGTGTCACAGCTGCCAGGGCGCAGAGACTAAGAGACTGCAGACCACTCAGCCCTGACGGGAACACTCCCTCCTCCCAATGTCCGGGATCACTGCAGAAGAGGCGGAAAGACTGGGAGAGCCAGAGGTGGTGGATGCCTTCAAGAACAGTGCTTTCAGGGGGCAGCTGGGAAGTTGCACGTGTGATTCACGGCAGTTGTCACAGCACATCGAGAGAGAAGAAATCCCAGATCGCTGAGAATGCTTAGTCTCCAGGCAAACACTCTGAGTCAGCGGATGAGGGTCGCGGCTGCCTCTTGCCTGCCCAGCCTCCAGTGCTTGTGGGCCCCTGTGGAAGTAGGGCACGGCCCCAGCTTGGAGGGACATCCTATCTGGACTATCTTCCTACTGTATCAAGGTCACCAGGCTTCAGAACCGGAGACCTGAATGTCAACCTAAAACCTTCATTCGGAAACAATGCTTTATTATCCCGGTGTCTCTCGGGCGCTGAATGCGGTTCCAGAGGCCGGCAGGAACTGAGCTGATGAAAAAGGCAAGCACGAGATCCTGGGACTAAACTCATAGTGATAGTGAGGGGACACTCAGGACGGTGACCCTTGACACACCTCCAGCAGAGTCACAGATAGCTGAAAGCTGGACACCAGAATATTTGTCATACAAACTCTCCATTTAATAAGCCAAAAGTACCCAAGCATGGCTATTTTTAAAAGGAAGAGCTACATGCAGTTCCAATCTGATGTCTTTTTGTTTGTTTGTTTGCTTTGCTTTTTGTTGTTTTTGTTTGTTTGTTTTTTTTGGGGGACAGGGTTTCTCTGTGTAGCCTTGGCTATCCTGAACTTGCTTTGTAGACCAGGCTGGCCTTGAACTCACTGAGTTCCACCTGCCTCTGCCTCCCCTAGTGCTGGGATTACAGGTGTGTTCAACCTGACATCTTTGTAAGTGCAGATTTCCCCCCGCCCCCACCATGTGATCAAATCAACTACCCCGGGGTTGAAGCCAAGAGTGAACGTAGGGAAAGCGCCCTCTGGTTCTCTGATGGCTCTGGGTTCTCACACAGCTCAGCCTTTAGAGATGGAGACACAGTAAAGGCCATGGGTGAGGACCCTTGAGCCACATCCACTCTCAGATTTCAGAAAGTCCTCTTTTTTTTTTTTTTTTTTTTTTTTACCATCATCAATTTCCAACTGTTCATATTATTCCCTAGAAGAAATGTTGCAAGGCAGTCATTAGTGAAGCCACTGCCCAGGGGAAGACTGTGTAGTTCAGAATTTGCACACTTTGGTCCTCAAAATCGATGCCAACTCATCCTTGGTCTAAGCCTGTTGTGCGAACTATACTCCTGACACTTAGGACGTGGAAACAGGAAGGACGGAAGTTTGAGGCTAGCCTGGACTACAAAATATCCTATCTCAGACAACAACAATAAACAACTAGCCAAACCAAACCAAACCCACTTACAATAACAAAATAAAGACCCCCGCTTATCTGATCATTACCATAATAAAATCATCAGGATGCCCCCTCAGCATCTGCTTCCTCTGAATCTACACATTACTAGTTTCATTTGTATAATAATAATAATAATAATAATAATAATAATAATAATAATAATAAAAAGAAAAAGACAAAGACAAAAGTGAAAAACTAATGTGTTATTGAGTTTCTAAGTCCACTACAACCCTCTCTTCTTCTGTCTCTTCTCTTTTCTCTTTGGGTTTTTAGGTTTTTAGCTCAGGATAGCCCCAAGTCCTTTGTGCAGCCAAGAATGACCTAAATTCCTATTCTTCCTGTCTATGTTACCAAGATGTCCCAAACCAGCTCAAGTATGCCTCCATAATCAGTAACTCAGATACACTTTTCAAATGATGCTGTGAGGAAGGGAAAAGCAGCCGTGGTGTTCTCCTGCGAAAGCCCCAGAAGCTGAGAGCGCAGTGGCATGGCAGGAAAGCAGCGAGTCTTCAGTCGGAGTTTCCCATAAATAAATTCCATTTCCCATTGGACACAACCACTATTTGTCACTCACTTTGAGGCAGTATGTACTCGCTAGGCATTGAGGTTTCGGGCCCTGTTCTAGGTACTGAGAATGCGCCGGTCAAGAGGGCCAAGTCCTCTTTCTTGTTGGCTTCCTACTTTGTGGTGAAGCAGTTTCATGTACACACACACACACACACACACACACACACACACACACACACACACACACA
>OU015754.1:1247963-1264375 GCA_907169655.1 Acomys percivali
ACACACACACACACACACACACACACACACACACACACACACACACAGTGTCACATGACAACGAGCTTGAAATGGACAGAGAAACAGAAGCGAGGCCCCCAGCTGCTGGAAGCCTCTTTCCAGGCTTGTCAGGAGGCAGCCTGAGATGCCAGGACTCAGTGCTGTGAGACAGGCATGGACACAGCCAGCTTTACAAATGCTCCCCTTCCAGAAGCAACGCTGAGGATCCCCAACAGGACAGGTAGCAACCAACGCTAGGAAAAGTGCACTTCTTAGCAACAACTTTCTAGAGACACTGGACTTTATTTTCTGATGTGTTAAGAAGTCTGTCCATGCTTAGAGGGAATAGCTTCCTTCTGTCTGTTCCCTTTTCAGATGGCAGAGATTAACCCTGTTATATCAAGTCCCAGCATTGCTCTTTAGGATTAAGGCATCCTTCAACCTCAAGTCTTTTTGTTCCCTAAGACTCACTTTGTTTACCAGCATCACAGGAATAGTCACATAAAACAAAACCAAGGACGATGTGGCTGCCGTGACATCATTGCCACTCGGTGGGAGGGCGGTAAGGAATTGTCCACTAATGTGTTTATGAGTGCACTTAGAAGACAGAAAGTTGAAAAGAACTGTAACTTCTCAAAATGACCAGAAGCTCTGGGAGTCTGGTAAAATAAACCTGGGAGAAGGAAGGGGGCAGGAGGAAGAGGAGGAGGAGGAGGAAGAAGAGGAGGAGGAGGAGACCCTTCTAAACAGCCCAGCAAAGAGTTGTCTTCCTCTGAAGAATGATGCTGAGACACAGTGTATCGGCAAAAGGTTGCTTAACAAACACGAGGACATAGGGCCCAGAGCGATGGCTCAGCGGCTGAGGGCACTGCTGTGCCTGCAGAGGGGCCCGGTTTGGTTCCAACCCTTACTGAATCAATGCATTCCTCTGTTCTCTGAGTTTTCTAGCTGTTTTTAAATTGTATTCCTTCCTGCTTAGGGGGTCCACGAGAGAGACTCCTTGGATAACCGGAACTCTTAATCCTTACTATGCTCCTGAAAGGCAACCAGCTTCTTTGTGCAAATAAGATCAGGGGGCTGGAGAGATGGCTCAGAGGTTAAGAGCACTGGCTGCTCTTCCAGAGGCCGTGAATTCAACTCCCAGCACCCACATGGAGGCTCACAGCCATCTATACTGATATCTGGTGCCCTTTTCTGGCATGCAGGTGTACATGCAGGTGAAACACTGTATACATAATAAATAAATAAATGTTAAAAAAAAATAAGATCAGGAAGGTTCAGAGAGGGCAAGTGGACTGGGCTAAGGCCACTGAACAGTGACCTCAGGAGCCTGCATGCATGATCTGAAAGCTCCCATCTCACTTAGCCTTTTATTTCTTAGATATTTAAAACAATCATGATTTTAGTTTAATATAACGTTTGCTTTCTACTCTTTTCAAAACAATTATATATACATTTATATATATATACAAGTATATATACATTTATATATATACATATATACAAGTATATATACATTTATATATACAATTATATATATACACACACATACATACATACACACATACATACATATGTATATGTGTGTGTGCAGGTTCATGTGGAAGCCAGAAGAGAGTGTCAGATCCCCTAAAACTGAACTTACAGATGGTTGTGAGCTGCCACACAGGGGCTGGGAACTGGAGCCTGCTCCTCTACAAGAGCAGCCAGTGCTCTCAGCGTCAGAACTACCTCTCCTGCGCCGATTGCTTGCAAAAGGTAAAGCACAAAGTCGGGTGTGATGGTGCATGACTCTAATTCTAGCACTTGGGAGACTGAGGCAGGAAGATCACAAGCCACAGCCTACTCTTACCACTTCCACTATTCCTATACCACACACAGGGATAGACAGATACACACACACACGCGCGCGCGTATCTCTAGCACACACAGATGTGTTAAAGTCTAGATTTTGAGAATACCCATATGCTTCCACCTGCCGACCATCAAACAATCACATAATCTAGCCTCCAAGGGGCAGTGTGTTGGGGAAAGCTCCAGTCTGGCTCAGTCGGATCCAGAATCCATGCTGACGCTCCAGAGAAGCCTGGGCTCATTGCATTCACAGCATTCGATTCACCGTGCCCACAGACACCATAACAGAGCTAACTCTTCCCATGTGAGGGGACAGAAGAGGTATCCCTGATAAAAAACCTGAGCACCTAGGCCAGCCGGACCTTCTAAAACTTCAGCTGAAGGTGGACAAAGCAAGTCGGCTCCAAAATGAGCAGGGTTGGAACTCCCAAAGATGATAACATTTGGAACAAATGGGTGGTTTGAAGGATGAGATTTCTCATCGACTTACGCAGTCAGGCAATTTCTAGACAGCCTCATATGTCCTCAGGCCATGGAGACCCTTTGGCCAGGCTGGATGACCTTTGAACCACAATATACTGAATCTGAGAAACATGGCCATGGATGGCACAGTCCCTAGATGCACTGATGACACACACCTCTCTGCTCCCTTCCATCCGGGTCCTGACAAAATCGTCTTTGGTCACTCTGAGGACAAGGGAGAGAGGGAAGGGTTCAGTCCAGGAAAGTCAGCGCCAAGTCAGGGCCCGCTCTCTCTTCTCAGCATCTGTCCGTGCAGTGTCTTTATCTTAGAAAACTGACTGCCACACCTCAGTGGCTTCTTTTCTGTCTGTCATCCACTAAGAGGCAAGGACACAGACTTCCTCCTGTCACCAGAGCCTGAAGGAATGCCTGCCAAGACCTGCCAGCAAAGGAAGATGAGGTCCCTTCCGGCCCTCAGGGGATCAAATAACCTGCAGGATAATCCTGCCTTTCAGCTTCCCCTCCTCCCGGGAGCTGACAAAGGCTTTCTTTCTTGTGCTCTTTCCTCACTTGTTCTTATTTGTTTCTCCCACCCCATGGGTCTCATATAGCCCAGGCTAGCCTCCTAGTCCAGGCTAGCCTCCCAGCCTTGAACTCCTTATTCTCTTGCCTCTGCTTCAAGTGCTAGGGAAACAGGTATGTGTCACCATGCCTGCCTTTTACCTGCTATTTCAAGAGGCTAGGTGACACTGTGCTGGAAAGACTGGGGTAGAGAGGTGGCTCTGCATTGTCCTTAACACAATGGCTGCTCTTCTAGAGGACTGGGGTTTTATTCCTGGCACACACGTGGCAACTCACAACCATCTGAAACTCCAGTTCCAGGGGATGCAATGTCCCTGTCTGTCCTTCATGGGCACAGCACACATGGTACATATACACACATGTAGGCAGAGCACACATACACACACACAAACACACACGCACACACACACACATACTGAGCCACTTTAAAAATTTCCCTAATCAAAACTTGGTAATTAATATTCACTCTCTCTTGAATTAACATGAGCTAACAAAGATCTACACCCTATCCTCTTTACAGAAAAAAGTTTTGCCAACACCCCAACCTTCCCAGGTATACCTCCACTCCCCCATAATGCACACACACAGCCATAGAAAGAAGTCTGGTATTCTTGGCTGTGACCTCAAGATTGATTTTAACATTAAACACTTCAAAAAAAAATTCACATCATATGTTGAGTGTCTGTATTTCACAAACCCTGTGCTGGTGTAGTGTCCACTCTGGGATACCAGGAGGCAGACGGTACTATATAGCGGGTGTCTGGCCCACGTCAGAGAGGATGGGCGAGGCTCGGACACATGTAGATGGGAAAGGCTCCTAAGGCTGAGGGAACATCATTAAGACATGGGTGGTATCTGTTGAGCATTTTCCCTAATAGCAGCTCTTCATCATCTTTGCACCATGCATCCCACAGGGTTTCTCTCTGTGGCCTTGGCAGTCCTGGATCTTACTCTGTAGACCAGGCTGGCCTCAAACTCGGAGATCCAACTGCCTCTGCCTCCCCAGTGCTGGGATTACAGGCTTGTGCTGTCTTGCTTTTATTGTAGGTATTTGGTAATGCCCCTGGCACCCCCAACTGAATATGTGTGGTTATTTTATATTTGTTGATGAGACGTCATCCAATCTCACAGTGTGGAGATCGGAGCACACTGACCAATGTAAACTCTTCAGTTGTATGAGGGGAAAGGCTTTACATTTTTTCCCTATTAGAATTAGATCTCAAAAAACCAAACCAAACAAACAAACAAAACAAAACAAAAAAAAGCCCTGGGCTCTAGAATCCAGATCTGCTCCCCTGGGCTAAGGTCCAACTCTCCAGCCGTGCTGCACTGAGCAGTGTGGCCTTGGAGCGCTCACACAGAGACATGCGTACAGAGATGGGGGCAGAGTGTCTCCGGGGCACATGGCTTCCTTAAAGAAATATCCTTTGTCTCTGAAGACTAGGAATGAGATCAATTAACAAAGTCATTAAGTGACACACCACCATTAAGGTTCTAGTGTGTGTGAGGCACTCTGCAGAGCGCCACAGAGACAACAAAGGTAGATTCTGAAAGACAGCTTACACAGGGGACAGGAAACGGCCTGGTTGCTCACCAACTCTCTTCTAGTTTCACAAGTGGCCATCTGGCCAGCCCCCTTCATCGCTGTGAGGAGACACCATGACCACAGCAACCCTTATAAAGGAAAAACATTTAACTGGGGCTGGCTTACATCTCAGAGGGTTAGTCCATTATTGTCATGGCGGAAGCATGGCGGCGTGCAGGCAGGCATGGTGCTGGAGGAGCTGAGAGCTCTACAACTCGATCCATAGGCAGCAGAAGGAGACTGTATGCCTCATTGGGCATAGTTTGCACATAGAAGACCTCAAAGCCCACCCCCACAGTGACGCACTTCCTCCAATAAGGCCACAGCTCCTAATAGCGCCACTCCCTATGGCCAAGCATTCAAACACATGTGTCTATGGGGGCCACACCTATTCAAACCACCACAGGTTCAAAGATATAAAAATGTATCCATGCAAGCACACGATGCCACAAGACTGCACGGTCGGTCTGAACCACCAGTGCAAGAGCACAAGACTTTCTCGGTCATCAAACGTTTCCTGAAGGCCCGCTCTACTGCTCCATGCACTGCTCTGTGCACTGGGGAGCAGCGAGCCAGGCATGGCCCTTGCTCTCACGCAGCCCAAAGTGTGCAGGGAGATGGGCGTTACACGGAAGTACACAGAGCTATGGCTACAGGAAGCCAAGTGCTGGCAGCTGCTATGGAGATGGGGGGGGGGGATACACACACCTGTGACTTTGGGGGGGTGGCTAGTGCTGGCTTCCCTGAACTAGAGACACTGATACTGAGAACCAGACACAGGTAGTGACGCCCACCAGGAAGGGGGGCTTCTGTGTGAGAAGAAGGGGAGCCCGAGGGTCACAGGGATTACACAGAGGGCACAGGAGACATTCTGGTTGCTCTCTGGCCTTCTTTCAGCTTTACAAGAGACTGTCTGGCCAGACCCCCGCCCCTTGGTGCTAAGTGTGACTGGCCTTTACTGCTGCCTCAAGACACAGTACGGCTCTTTTTCCTTTCTGTCTTCCTAACTACGGCTCTGTGCCACTGAGGCAAGGCATTTGTTTTGTTCATTTTGTGTTTCCACTTTGTGGCATGGTAGGGGCTGGAGAGATGACGGCTCAGTAGTTAAGAGTGCCACCTGCTCTTCCAAAGGTCCTGAGTTCAATTCCCAGCAACCACATTGGTGATTCACACCATCTGTAAGGTGATGTGATTCCCTCTTCTAGCCTGCGGCTGTGCATGCAGGCAAAACACTGTATACACAATAATAAATAAATATTTCTTAAAAGAAAAGAAACACTTTGTGGTACAGTCCAAGGCTTAAAACTCATCATTCAGTGGAGAGTTGGTGCAGGAAGAGTTGGGGATGCTTTAAGAGGTACAAGGTTGTGAACTGTCTCCAGCTTCGAACAGCCTACATTCAACCTTGCCAGGCTCCCCGCAGGGCCACCAGGAGAGAGCTATGTCTGCAGCCACACAATACTTTGCTACATCAAAGACCAAAGGCTAGTGTCGCCGGGAGTAGAGTGCTGCATGCACATGATGGGCAGTTTGTAATTGCAGCTGAGAACACAATCCTCAGCGCCCTGGGTTGTGGCCTGTGACTAAGAACAGGGCCACCGAGGCATGCACAGATCGTCTGAAGTTTGATGAAACAGAATAGGCACCGTAAGAGTGGCAGGCAGCACTCTGCTTGCTTTCAGTGCTGGCTGTGTCTGTGGGCAGGCACATGTGTGTGCTGTGTCTGCATCCACAGACAGTGATTTGAGGCCCAGCAAAATGAGAAGGCAGCCTTTGGAGGTATCTGTTGGACGGATAAATTCAGCCTCATGGGCGAGAGAAGAATAATTGGTGGCACATCTTACAAACACATAGTGCACAGACTGGACACATGACGTCTGTGGACCTGCCACTTAACGTGTCAGCAGCTGCCATGTACTGACACCCAAAGGCTGCAAATCAAAGTCACAGTGGTGGCTATGCTAATAGAATATTTGTTTCTGAAGCATACACCTATCCACAGGTACAACACACATTACAATGTGCACTATATAAACATACTTATGTATGCAAGGACATGCATATGCAAATGTGTAGGAGAAATGTACATTATACGATGCATATGCTAGCACAATCTACATTCCAAACATCTATAGTATATGAATTCCACTGCCTTGGTTGTAATAGAAGCTCAACAAATTTGGCGGGTGGCTGGGGAGCTGGCTCAGTGGTTAGAGCACTGGCTGCTCTTGCAGAGGACCAGGGTTTGGTTCCCAGCACCCACACGATGGCTCACAGCTGCCTGTAACTCCAGCTTCAGAGGATCCAATGTCCATCACTGTGGGCTGGTCACAATATGATTATTATCAATATTAAAATATTTAAGAACTATTTGGTTCACATGAATTTTTTTCTCTCTGGGAACTGCACACATGTGAAACACACTCATATAAGAAGAACATTCATAAATATATATGTAAATAAATCTTTAAAAAAACATTTTAGGCTCTATTAATTTTTTTAACATTATAATGACTGTCAGAATCACTTAATATAGCCTCCTAGACATTGATAATCTTTGATGGGGCTCAATCTATCAAGCCACTGGAGTGGATTTATGGATACCAAGCCCTTCTAAAAAGTAAATTTTATATATTATGAACAAGAAAGAAGATTGAGTTGGGCATGGAGACGCATGCATGTAAGCCTCAGCAATCCAAAAACTGAGGCAGAAGGCTGGAGAGTTTGAAGCCAAGATGAGCTACATCATGAGATTCTACCCCCAAAATAAAGCAAACTGTTGAGTATAGTAGCTCATGATTGCAATCTTAGAGCTGGGGTCGTTGAGACAGGAGGATTGCTATGAGTCTGAGGTCAGTCTGGGACACAGAATGAATTCCAGGCTAGCAGGGGCTACAGAGTAAAACCTTTATCTCAAAACAAAACAAAACAAAACAAAACAAACAAAGCAAAACAAAAAAACAGAAAACAAACCAAACAGAACTAAAACCAAACCCAGCAAGAAAGAAGAAAGAAAAGAAAAGAAAAGAAAAGAAGGAGAAAGAAAGACAAACAGGCAGGGACAAGACAGGACGTGGAAGAGCAAAGAAGGGGAAGCGAGGGCGCCTGTGAACAGAAGGAAAAACCAGAGGGTCTGCAGCACACCCCCAAATCCAGGAAGCTACACAATGGAAAATGCAAGCATTTCATACACACCCTGTCAAGGTGTATTGTTTTTGAAATTAAAGTACCCCAAACTGTAAGCTTTATCACTTAATATGCTGATCATACATTGAGAAAGTTTTCAAAGGAAAACCTTCCCTAACCCATTCTCTGAGGACCACAGAAGGAAGAGGCCAAATAATGACTAAGAAATGGCTTTATTCCTAGAAATAAGGAAGCTATCATAGCCAGGTATCTAGTGGTGTCTTTATAGATGGTATCGCCGGATAATTAACAAGCCACTCAGGCTCCTGGGCCTTTAATAAATAATCGTTAACAAACAAACCATTTGTCCTGTATTAGAGCAACGCGCCAGGGTTTCCCACTTACAACTTAGCTTTTCTCAGCACCAGGAGAAAGTCAGACAGACGGCATCCAGGATGCTAGTGATGAACTCTGTCCTGGAGTTTCATCTCACTAATCTCTTGGAACTGCTACATGAGCTTTAAAACTTCAGTCCAGGGAGCCTAGAAGATGGCTTGTCACTGAAAGTGTCTGGCACCAAGCCTGATGACCTGAGTTCAAGTCAGGGGTCCACATGGTAGAAGGGGAGAATTATCCCAGATATGCGCACGCACACACACATGCACACACACATACACACGTGCATGCGCGCGCGCACACACACACACACACACACACACACACGCACACACATGCACACATACAGACACACACACATACATACATGAACATACACACGCACACACACATACACACTTAAGACAATAAATGTATTTATTGGGGCTGAAGGGATGGCTAGTGGTTAACAGCATCGGCTGCTCTGTCAGAGGACCCAGGTTCAGTTCCCAGCACCCACATGGTAGCTCACAGCCATCTGTTCCTCTAGATCTAGGGGATCTAATGCCCTTTTCTGACCTTCTCAGGCACCAAGCATGCATATACTTACAATATATATTGTGCATGCATATGTATTTTCAGATGAACACTCATATACATAAAATAAATAGATGCACTTTTAAATCCGAGCTATAGAGAACATGATTGTAACAGACCTGATAATGGTGGTATGCAGTCTGGACTCATTTAATGCCGGACAAAACAAACCATGATTTTAAATTCACCCCCCTCCCAAGTAAATAAATAAAAAGAAAGAAAAATAAAAACATTTTATGTTTCAAATGTTGTAGAAGGCTAAATAGAAAGCACAGGAAAAAACACGAAATTTAGGATGCAGTCTGTACTTAGAACAAAACAAGGGGATTTACACAAATATTTAGAATATGTCAAGCTGAAATGCTGCTTCTACTGAAATATCAAATTCTGTAGCGTCAACAATTTTCCTAATACGTACAAGTTGTGTCGTTTCCCCCCCTCTCAGCTATTTTCCAGCATAGCCATGTAAAACCTTTTAGTGAGTTTGTGTGCACAGAAAAACCCCAGCTTGTCTCAGCTCCTTGCTCATATAAAAGCAGAACTCTTGCCCCTGGGCTGTGGCAGGCCCCACCAGACAGGCCTAAGGGGCTTGTTCCTGTGTGAGCAGCCTTCTTGTAGGTCAGTCCCTATGCCTGGAGGAAAGGCTCCCCTCCCCCACCCCAGACATAGAGGAGATCCCCCAACACACACACACACACACACACACACACACACACACACACACACACACACACACACACACACGGAACAGCCCTTCAAACCTACCCAGACCTTTGATGAGGCTGATCACACAGGATCTCCTCCAACAAGCCGTTGTGATCTCCATGGGCCTGAAGTGAAATCCGGACAGGCCACACTAGCGGAGCAATCTACGTTTCAAAGCCAAAAAGCATAAGGATAATGTCTCCCATGGTCCTGCTGCTGGCGGCTACCATAGGCCCAAGGTGTATTTTCAGTCAGGTGAGAAAAACCTACAGTAGAATACAAACTAAAAGAGGCCTTCTACCCAGGGCGGGCTGTTCATGCCCGCTGCACAGTACGGCAGGGAGCTATAACTCACAGAGTGGCCCGTCTGTCTATATTTATCCCAGAGAACATACTATGACAGATTAGTGAAGCCGCCCCGGGCACTCCAGGAACATGAGCCCGACCCACAGTGTGTCACGGCACTCCACACCACTGGCGTAGCTTCTGCTGGAGAAATCTAGTGGCAAAGATAAGACCCTGTGGATGAGAATCGGTTGCTCCGGGAACCAGGGCCTCTGGGCTACAAGCACAAACAGCTTGAAACAGCTTATATTTGTCCAGACAAAACTCACAGCGCAGAATTCCTACCGGAAGCCAAGCGTCAGCAAGAAACCACACGACCTGGAGAGAAAACAGAACACTGCACACCTGTTGATGTAACTCTAAATTTAAAAAGTGATTGGATTCAAATATAATAATAATAATAATAATAATAATAATAATAATAATAATAATAATAATAATAATAATAATAATAATAGTAATAATAAAGCTAGAATTTGCCAATATTAAGTGTGCCATCTTAAAAGAAACCAGCAACAGACTAATGAGGCAATGGGGACAGGAAATATTGATCCTTCCCTTTTGTTTTTATTTGTTTTGTTTTGTTTTTTCGAGACAGGGTCTCTCTGTGTTAGCTGTCCTGGACTCGCTTTATAGACCAGACTGCCTCAAAATCACAGCAAGCAATCCACCTGCTTCTGCCTCCCAAGTGCTGGGACATGCACCACCACACCCAGCCCCCTTTTGTTTTTGAGATGGAGTCTTCTATGTAGCCCTGGCTCATGTAGAACTCTCTATGTAGACCAGGCTGGCCTTGAACCCACAGAGACCTATCTTCTTGAGCCTCTTTGAATGCTGGGATTAAAGGTACCAACCACAACACCTGGCTGTACAAGTTGGTCTTTCAATAGCCTTATTCTCTCAGAAGAATTCTATGAGGTCAATTAAAAAAAAAAACTTCTTCCCCCACGACACAGACACAGCTGTGACAAGCCGGAAACCCAAGTCATTTTCTATTCTTGACTGGGACTAATTGGATGTTTTTCTTCAGTAATGGGGGCTGGAATTACAAAGCAGCACGGGAGGAGAGGTGCCAGAAGAGCCGACACGTTCCCCAGGGAGGGAAGACTGTCCAGTTACCAAAAGCGAACACTTACAGTGATCCCCGAGAGGCCAACGGTGGCGAAGATTCCCCCCTGTCCCAGGCAGCCTACATGCTTGGGACGCAGAGGTTATTTTTACAGAGCTGGCTGTGGTGGCAATGTGGCATCGGCAACACGCCAAGTAAAGAATCCAAAACACTTCTAACACAACAGCGTGCCTGTGGAGGTGTCAGTGTTTGGGGGCCTGAAGTTTGAGTTTATTCTTTCCTTTGAGAATCAGTTAAAAAAAAAATGTGTCATTTGTAAGCCACAGGGCGCTTGTGTTGAGGCCTGCGATTTAACTCACAGAACACTACTTCAAACAGTGGATGCAGAGAAAAGCTGATTTATTTATTTGTTTGCTTGTTAGACATAGTCCCCTGAAGCCAGCTAGGCTAGATGGCGTAGGCTCACTGTAGAGCCATCGTGACCCAGAGCTCACAGATTGAGGGAGGCCTGTAACTCCAGTTTGGGGGAGGCTTGTAATACCTTCTCCCAGCTTTCATGGGTACCTACACACGCCACAAACATATGTGCATACACATACCCAAAAAATAGTAAAAATTACATCATAATTCTCAAAAACAAATCTAAGAGAGTAGAAGTTTACTTCTAAGTCACTTACTAATAATTCTACATCCATTCCGTATGTCTTAATCTGTGCTAGTGTAACCTACATTTAACTTTAAAAAATGACCTGGTCTGCTGGCGTGTTTACTAGTTCCACAGTAACCCTCAAATATTGACTGGATGGATGGCTTTAAGGATATTTTTTCTTTAATCCTTAATCTAGTATTGATACATTTATTTTTCCTCGCCAGCATGGCAGCACATGCCTGTAATCCTGGCCTTAGGAGGCTGAGGATGTCGGGGTACAGGTGATCCAGCTGGCTTGCCCTCAAGGACCTTGCAATTGATTACTCTATAACCAGCCATGGCCACCAGGTGTGACAGGTGTGTGCACCCAATAAAAGGGCCACCAGACACCCCGGCTCCCTTCTGTTCTCTGTTTTCTTTCTCTCCCTTTCTGCCCCAGGCCCCCTTTCTCTGCTCTCATGGCTCTGTTTCCGTCTGTCTGCCTGTCACAAGTCCACTTGTCTGTCTCTACCCCTTCTGGCCTCACCTTTCCCACAATAAACCTCCGTATGGTATGCCAGATCCAGGGCATGGTGTAATTTCTCAGGGCACCCTTTGGCATGGGCCCACCATGGTACCCCCTCGCCGCATTATATTTTATAAGAGGCAAAGAGAAAGCCGGGCGTGGTGGCGCACGCCTTTAATCCCAGCACTCGGGAGGCAGAGGCAGGCGGATCGCTGTGAGTTCGAGGCCAGCCTGGACTACAAAGTGAGTCCAGGACAGTCAAACAGTCAAGGCTACACAGAGAGACCCTGTCTCAAAAAAAAAAAAAAAACAAAGAAAGAAGAAAGTGAGTTCTAGGCCAGGCTGGGTGGCAAGACCCATCTCAGAACACAAACAAAATCGTGTCCTTTCTGTTGGCAGCCAAGTGGCAAGACTGCAAATAAAGGCCAAGCCAAAACTCCACCACGACCACCCCCACCCCAGGGAAGGATGTGCCTGTGGGGCGAGGAAGGGGTGTGGCCAGCGGGGAGCTGGGCGTGGCCAGCGGGGAGCTGGGCGTGGCCAGCGGGGAGCTGGTCGGAAGAGCAGAAGAACGGAAGAGCGGAGGCAGATGAACTGTCTAGTGTCCTGCAAGCCAATCACTAAATGCGATTGGGGCTCAATTCCCCTGCTTGCCATAGTTTCCCCACCCTATTATGTTATGAGAAACAACAAAAGCAATTAGACACCAGCTTAAGTAATGCTGGAAGAAAAGTCCATATCTAAATAATCACATTTAAGAAATACTGAATAGTTGGGGTGGGGGCAGGGCCCACTCCTCCCTAGGGCACCTGGTAGGACTTAGGCACTGGTAGAAGTGAGGTCAAACATGGTTTGTATCGATACTGGGGGGGGGCAGGGGCCGTGTAGGGGGGTTTTACTGCTCTCTGTTAGCACTGCTGATGTTTATTAACCCATAAATAGACCGCTGACTTCCTAATTGACAGCTGTTAAACTCTTTCCTGGTGCCCTGGGCTATCTTAAGTCGAGGACTGTCACTCACACAGCCAGCCAGGCTGCCCCATGCCAACACCTGCTGCTTTATGACCCTGAGGAAGCCACGTGACAATGACAACAACTTCAGTACAAACACTACTCTCACCAAGACCCAACCGTCTGCCAGGATTGTTCAAATAACTTGCAGTCTGCACCAGCCTTTCTGCTAGGCGAACCCTCAGTGAACTTTAGATGACCCCATAGCCTTATCTTCCCAGGCCCCCCAGGGGCTGCAGAGGATGGGGTGGAGGGATGGGGGGTGGGGCAGGGGAGGGGGTAACAGGTCACTTTCCCTAGAGGCCTTGAAGACAGATTGCAGTGACAGCAGCAATGTGGAGGCTGGGGAGGCTGGGGGGGCAATGCCAGGATTGGTGGAAACACAACCCCTCGTTTGCAGGCCCGGTGTAAACACTTGAGTTACATGGCAGTGTAAGGTGAAGGATGCACATCCCCCCTACAGGCTGTATTAATAGGCTGTTTTGGTAATTTCCTGAGCAAGCTTGGGGAGCATCTATTGGGCTGACTCCGTGGAGCTGCAAAATTAGGCCCAATTAAAAAAGTTTATAATCCCAGCACTCAGGGACTCCTAGGTATGAGGCTAGCCTATAAAACCTTGTCTCATAAAACAAACAAAAAAGGGTGATATCTACCCCTTCCTCTTTATCTTCCTTCCTTCCCTGCCTTCCTCTTTTTCCTTCCTTCCTTCCTTCCTTCCTTCCTTCCTTCCTTCCTTCCCTCCCTCCTTCCTTCCTTCCTTCCTTTTAAACCAGGATCATCTCTGTAGCTTGTCTTGAATCCACTTTGTAGGCCAGGCTAGCCTCTTTTCTTTTTTTTTTTTTTTGAGACAGGATTTCTCTGTGTAGCCTTGGCTGTCCTGGACTCCCTTTGTAGACCAGGCTGGCTTCGAACTCACAGCGATCCGCCTGCCTCTGCCTCCCGAGTGCTGGGATTAAAGGCGTGCACCACCACCGCCCGGCTCAGGCTAGCCTCTTGATGTCCGATATAACAGGTACAGGCCACCGCACCAGGTTTCCAAGTGGTCTTTTCTTGACTGTATGGCAGTGGCAGTAGCACGGACAGTGACAGTGACAGCAGCAGGAGCTCTAAGGACCACAAGTCACAGACATCTTAGGTCGGAGAGCTGTGCTGCCAACTGCCACCAAAGGTCGAGAAATTGTGATTTCCCAGGTCTATACGAAAGCTGTAAGCACAGGAAGCTAAGAGTCTCAGCACTGGAGGTGTATGTGTGTGTGTGTGTGTGTGTGTGTGTGTGCGTGTGTGTGTGTGTGTGTGGAGGGGTGTCTGTGAGAGCTATAGCTCCTGCACACTGCTACCATCTTCTTATCAAATGTGGGGGACACAAGCTGCCAAGGGTCCTGCAAGGCAGCTCAGTGGGTAGAGGTGTGGCCTTTAAGTCTAACCTCCTGAGCTCGATCATGAGGTAAAGGGAGAAGTGGCAGACAGAAGAGGCCCCACAAATTTGTCCTATGACCTTCACTTGCAGGCCATGACGTGTGCATACCCAGCCTCAAGCTAACAATTTAAAAAATTTTAAAGGCTGCCTCAAACTAGAATGTAAGCTTTCTCTTCTACCCCATTTCTATGGAGAGAGAGTGTGGGGCCACCACAGCTGTTGGCTGCCATCACCTACACGATCCAGCGTGGAGAGACGGTAAAGCAATGGGCTGTCACTGACACTTTCCGAGTTGGCCTTGTAAACCCAGCATGTCTCCAGAGGAAGGCTCTCCTGTACAGTCCTAACTGCGTTCTAAACGCTTACTTGCTGTCCACAGACAAATGTAGCTCTCGCCCAGCCCCAACAGTTTCGTTTTGCAGCAGACAGAGACCATTACAGAAAGTCACTACTGCCCCCCCCCCCCCCCCCCCCCCCCCCCCCCCCCCCCCCGTAGAAGCAGAGGCAGGCGGGTCTCTGTGAGTTCGAGGCCAGCCTGGTCTACAAAGTCTAGGACAGCCAAGATGCCAAGATAACACAGAGAAACCTTGTCTCAAAAGACAAACAAACAAACAAACAAAAAAACAAGAAAGAAAGAAAGTCATTACTGATCAAAACGCAGCGAACAGCTAACCATGGGGTGGCCAGCTCCAAAAGAGGCATCTACAATGCAATCCCTGCACCTGAGCCTCTGGGAACAGCATGGAAGGCAGGGTGAGGGAGTACAGGAGCCAGAGGACCAGGATGTCTGATCCGAGATAGCCACACCTGTGAAATCTCACCAATCTGGCTGCCTACAGAAGCTCTACAGGAGGACAACACCAGTTCCCCTCAGCAGCACTGGGGGGCAAGATCTCCTAAGGCCCCACCCCTAGATGAAGAGCTACAGGGTACTGGGAGAGGGAGAATCAAGCTCTCTCAGGAATAAGACCTCTGATTGGTTATCCAATCCCAAGTGGTCCGGTACTTAGTGAGCAACACTAAATAGACTCAGCAAGCTATACTAATTAAAAAATAAACCATGGGGGCTGGAGAGATGGCTCAGCGGTTGGGAGCACTGGCTGCTCTCCCAGAGGACCAGGGTTCAGTTCCCAGCAACCAATGGCACCTCACAGCTGTCTGTAACTCCAAGATTTGACACCCAGACATACTTGCAGGCAAAATGGTGCACATAAAATAAAAAGTAAATTAAATAAAAAACCACAAAAAAATCAGACAAAATATCTTAAAAGTTTTAGAACCAATCTTAACCATTAAATGATTACATTAATTTGTCCGATGACACGTATGTCAGTCTTTCTAAGATACGGATATAAATGTGACAGTTAAGAGATGCAGTGCTAAGAGGATTGTGTCTTTCCATTAGTCTTCTGTGGCACAGCCTAGTGGAGAATGCATTCATTCAGTTGCATTTAGGAAAGCTTTCAGGGCCAAGAGGCCTCTGAGGCTGCTGTAAGAAGCACACGGGTCACGTGAGCAAACAGCCTGGGCCTCGCCTCTGCCCTGTGCAAACCGATGCAAGGGCGGACAACCCTGGGAAGACAAAGCGCCCTTGTGCCTGGGAAGACAAAATGAAGTCTGTCTTTCAACAGACTCCTAGCATTGGCCTAAAGACACACACAGAGAACAAAGGCAACTGAGATCAGCCTCCAGGAGAGCCTCAAGGAAAACACTGGCTTGTGTTGTCACGAGGTGTGTGATTCTGGGCCCTCGCCACTGGTGCTCTTCAACCAATGGGCCTGCCTCATGGAGCATGCATGCACTCCCTCACCCACTCACTCACTCACCCACTCACCCACCCTCTAACCTCCTCACTCAGCCACCCACCCACTAACCTCCTCACTCCCCCCTCACTCACATACTCACTCATTCACCTACTCACTCACCTACATACTCACTCAATCACCACCCACCCACTAACCTACTCACTCAGTCACTCACTCAACCATCCACTCACTCACCCACCCATCCATTCATTCACTCATCCATCCACTCACCTATCCACTCACTCACTCGCCCATCCCCTCACTGACTCATCCACTCACTCACTCACTCACTTACTTACTCATCCATCCCCTCACTCACCCATCC
>OU015754.1:1264385-1279568 GCA_907169655.1 Acomys percivali
TAGAGATGAGGGACGGGGACATTATCTGATCCAAATACATTATATACACACATGAACATTAAATATTTTAAAAGGGTCACTAGGTTCCTTTATCTCTTCTAAATGTGGCCACATGGACCAAATCTCTCTCTGCCTTTTCCCATCATCTGTCCCTTTAATCTGCCTGTCAGGATGAGCAGGCGAGCCTGGCTTGCTGGAACTGGTGGAGTCTAGGTTTTGACCCAAAAAAACTCCCGTTACAAAATCACACGGCGTGCTTTGGCTTTTCCTCCCATCTCCCATCTCCCATCTCCTCCTCCCATCTCTTCCCGTCCATCCGTTAGCTTACAGACCTCCCACAGACCCACTGTGCTTTTGTGACTTCCCGTGTGACCTTTCCCAGGGCCCTGTCTTAAGGTCACTAGTCTGGCACAACTACACTGCTGAGTCATGTGTCTCCTCCCTCCAGCCCTAGACACACCATTTTTTTTTAAAGGTTCTGTAAGTGCCTATAAGAGGAAGCAGGTGGCGGGGGGGGGGGGGATAGTCACTAATAATGGCTTATAGACGTCACTAGGTAACTGCTTCCCCTTGCCAAGGAATGCATACGGAGAGTTAAGACAGTTCCCATTTGAACAGAGCTGTCTACCTGCCAAGTTCTAACACACACACACACACACACACACACACACACACACACACACACTGTAATGAGGAGAAGTAAACTAAAAACTAACCCCATGAGGCTTGCTCAGGCTCTCCCCGTTTGACTCTTCCCTTCCTAGAGCATTGCAGAGTTTGTACCTCAAGCAGTGCCACAAAATCTATGTGCTATGCACGCATAGATCACTACCTAAAAGTGTATGGCAAGCTGAACCCCCCCATGTAAGCCAAACACTTTTGTTTAGCATTTAAACCCCCAGCAAACTGGATACAGCAAGTCCAAAGAATAGGAAATCAAGACCACGGGGCGGGAGGCATTTGCAGGACAGGTGACAAAGAGCAAGCAGTCCTGCTGAGCTTCGATCACACTTTCTAATACCCCTGAGCAGCCAAGGATAGCCCTCAAATAGCTGCCCCCCCCAACAACAAGCCAAAACATGTGTTCAAAGGACACCTAGCCAACAGCAAAGAGCAAACACATCTGTAGGGTTTTCACTAAAAAGGATAGCCCTCAAATAGCCGCCCCGCCCCCAACAACAAGCCAAAACGTGTGTTCAAAGGACACCAGGCCAACAGCAAAGAGCAAACACATCTGTAGGGTTTTCACGTAAAACCTCTAAACACTCAAACAGCCTGACAGTGGGCAACCAGCTCTGAGCAGGCGCAGGTTGGCATATTAGAGGGAGAACCAAGGACTGTCGGCATCTAACAAAGCCATCATTTGAGCCAGGGTTTGCAAATCTCGGGTTTTGGGTGGTCTTCTCAACATGAGGCCTTTTTCAAAGCACAAATCCTGGCAAAATGGTTTCTCTGTACTTGGCACAAGCTAGGCTTGCCTGGGAAGAGAGTCTTAGTGAAAACATCTTGTAGCTCAAGGAGCCTTGTTGGTGGCGTCTGCAGGAGGTTTGACTGATGTGGGAAGACCCGGCCCACTGTGGGCAAGCACCAATCCCTAGGCGGGGAGGCGGGGTCGGGGGTGGGGGGTGGGGGGCGGAGGGGGGCGCCTTAACTGTTTAAGTAGAGACAGCAAAAACTAGTAGGGAAGTAAGCAGACAGGAAGGATCCTCTCTGCTATTGACTAGGGGTGTGACACTTAAAAGTCCTTGCTTGACTCTCCCCAAACAATGACTTGCAACCTGGAATTGTAACTCAAATAAAACCCACTTTCCCCTTAAGCTGTTATTGTCAGGATATTTTATCACAGCAACAGGAATAAGACTAGAACATGGTTAATACCCATAGAGCATCACTTTATACCTTTTTGTATGGCTACTAAGAAGACATCTGGGGGGGAAAAGGGGGGGGTTTAAAAACTGGACACATTGAATCTCAGGAACCCCAGTTGTTTGAGTGAGAATGGTCCCAATAGGCTTGTATGTTTTGGTACTTGGTCCTCAGTTGGTGGAACTATTAAGGAAGGATCGGGAGGTGTGGCCTTATTAGAGATGGTATGTCACTGAGGATAAGCTTTGAGGTTTCAAGAGCCCAGGGTTGGACAAGTTGGCCCACATTCAGGCAATCTTTATTCTACTTCATTATTAATATTTGTTATTCACTTCATGATTAGTCTAATATATAACTTAAATTTTAATCTATGTATGTGTAGGATAAACTGTGGTGCGTATGGGATTGTATAGATTCCTAGATGTCATATACAGCCTCTCTGAACACAACCCCTCCTAGGGTGTCACTGTATATGAATTAATGGTTGTTATTTAGTTACTTTTCTGTTGCTCGTAAGAGACGCCATGACTAAGGTAACCTGCAGCAAACAGGGTTTATTGGGAGTCTTCCAGTTTCAGAGGCCAAGTCCGTGACCATCAGAGGCCAGCATGACAGCAGGCAGGCAGCATGGTGCTGGAGCAGTAGCTGAGGGCTTACATCTTCAGACAGCCACCAAGAGGCAGAAAGAATCATGGAGAGGGGTGGGGGATGGGCATTAGAGGACTGGATCTCAATTAGAGTGTATACAGTAGGCATCTACTGGAAAGAGTGAGTCATATGCGATGGAATATGGTGTAGCGTTGCAAAAAATTTCATCATTATACTCTGGGCATCAGCTTAACATTTATCAATTGTTTCTGGAACGTTCTGTTTATATTTCCAAACAGCAGTTAACTGTGATAACAGGAAGCACAGTAAATGAAACTTCACGTAAGAGCTCTCCGATGTCTCACACCCGTTAAACCCTGATGCTTAGAACCGTCTTTGCTGGTTTTATTTAGAAGCAAATCTAAGCAAGAAATTTATGCATAGAAATGAGCTGAGTAAAAAGAAACAAGCAAGCTGGGTGGTGGTGGCGCACTCCTTTAATCAAAGCACTTGGGAGGCAGAGGGAGGTGGATCGCTGTGAGTTCCAGGGCAGCCTGGTCTACAAAGTGAGACCAGCACAGTCAAGGCTACACAGAGAAACCGTGTCTCGAAAAACCAAAAGGAAAAAAAAAAAGGCAGCAGCAAGTGCTCTTAACCACTGAGCCATCTTTCCAGCTTCTATAGCCAGCTTTGTGATTTTTGCCTATAAAAACCTAGTAGGAGAGCCACATATGGTGGTTTGTGCCTATATTCTTGCATTTGGGTGAAGCAGGAAAATTGCCTCAAGATTGATGCCAACCTGGTCTATATAGTAAGTTCTAGTCCAGCCTAGGCTACATGTAGGAAACCCTTTCTCTAATAAAAGGTCAACAGAGTGGAATAAGGAGGACAAAAAGACACAGAGCCTTAGGGCTTTCTATTGCTGTGCAGTCCCTAGCTTGCCATCCCCTGGACAGCTGGTCACTACGGCCCAGAACACCAAAACAACCACCTCGGGGCATGCTCGGGAGGGAGGAAGTCTCTAGACTAAGTGTTAAGGGAAATGGGAAAGCACACTGGAATATGGGCGGCACTATTCCAGGGGGTCCTGGACTGAATTAAAAAGAGAAAGTGGGAACTGACATTCACTTCGCCCTGCTTCCTGAACACCTGCCACTAGCTCCTGGCTGTAGCTCCCCTGCCTGTGAGCTAAAACAGACCCTGCTTTCCTTACCTTTCTTTGTCAGGTGTTTTGTCATAGCAACGACATGAGGAACTAATATAATAACCCTCAACCCCACTGTTAGGTACTTTTTGTTGCTGGGATCAAACAGGGCAGCCACGGCGAACTTACAGAAAGGAGAGTTTCCTGGGCTTCCAGGCTACGGCAGGAAGGCATAGCAGCACGCTGCAGGCACAACTGCAGGACGGCATAGCAGCACACTGCAGGTACAACTTCAGGGACAAGAAGCCGGCATAGCAGCACGCTGCAGGCATGACTGCAGGACAGCACAGCAGCACACTGCAGGCATGACTGCAGGACAGCATAGCAGCATGCTACAGGCACAACTGCAGGGACAAGAAGCCGAGAGCTCACATCTTGAAGTGCAAGTAGCACAGAGTACAATGAAAGTAGGTGGGGCTTTTTACTCTCAAAGACCATCCCCAGGTACCTGTATCATCCAACAAGGCCAAACCCAGACCTTGGCACAAACAGTGCCGTCAACTGGGGACCAATAACTCAAATATCTGAACCTATGGGGGGAACATCTCTCACTCAAACCATCATCTGCCTCCTGCTCTCCGAGAAGGATTCTATGAAACAGATCAGCCTACGTATTTTTCTCCCAACTGCACCATCACAGCTAGTTTCTGTCAGTGTGACACAAACCTAGACACGCCTGGGAAGAAGGCATCTCAACAGAGGAGTTGCCTCCATCACACTGGCATATGGCTGACTGCAGCGTGATGGAGGAGAGCTCAGGCCACTGTGGACAGTGCCATCCCTGTGCAAGCGGTCCTGGGCTCTGCGTCACTTCCTGCTTTAGCTTCCCTCAGGGATGGGCTGTAAACGGTAAGCCAGATAAGCTCTTCCCTTCTCACATCACAGGCTTTATCACAATGACAAAAAGCACACTAGGACATCCACCTTGTATTTGGGGGTTGCTAATTTTTTTTAAGAATGGAAATAAAAACCAACCAACCAAACAAACAAACAAATAACAACAACTAGCCTGGGAAAGGTCCTTCTTCCTGCAGGCAAGGCTCCAACTGCCCAAAGCAGGGTATCTGGGATTCAACTGTACTCAGTAAGCAAGCTGTGGACCCCATGTTGGCATGGTCCCATAGATCGACGGTCAAAGGCTGCCTCTGTCACTAATTAGCCACGGGACTTTAAAAATGTAACACAGCCCTAAGACCAAGGATGTTTTACGAAGGTGATGAAGTCAGATGTAAATCATAGAAAATGGACAATTTTCAGCATCATTTAGAAGTAAATATAAACTCCTTTAGCTAATAGAGAGCGCTTTACTCAAAGAGGATCTTGTAAGGTTTGAGGGATGGGTTGGCAGTTAAAAGCACTGGCTGCTCTTGCAGGGGACCTGGGGTTAA
Organism: Acomys percivali; assembly: GCA_907169655.1. Taxonomy (NCBI): domain Eukaryota; kingdom Metazoa; phylum Chordata; class Mammalia; order Rodentia; family Muridae; genus Acomys; species Acomys percivali. The sequence continues at coordinate 1,269,432 of OU015754.1, forward strand.
ATCCCAGACACACCACAGCATATGGGCATCTGCAGCTCCAGTTCAGGGTGATACAGTGCCCTCTTCTGGCCTCCATGGGCACTGCATGCACTTGATGCACATACATCCATGCAGGCAAACACTCATTCACCTAAAGTTTTAAGATTGTTTAAGTGAGAAAAACAGATGGCCTCAGTGTTAGCCATGAGTAAGAACAATCAGAAAAAGAGAATTCCCAAATGAAGTGCAGGCCGTGAATGTCAGTTTCTTACGATGGGCAGTGCCTCTAATATCTAAGTCTAGAAACTATACCTAGAAAGACAAATGAGCCGAAAGATCCATTTCCCGTGTCCAGTGTAACAGCCCCTAGTTGCATAGTACCTCAAGTGTGGCTGGTGAGACAAAGGGATGAGCTCTGTTATGATCAGTTTAAATTCTAATTTAAAATTCATATCTGGTTCACTTACGTAAAAGGACAACCTGTATGTAGGTTCAGAGCAATTTGCATATATGTTTCACCTGCAGACTTTATACACTGTAATATACATCAGATTTTTGGAATAACTTAAATTCAGGTGTGCTCATAAGGGTAAAGTAAGTCTGAAATTCTTATACCCAAGAAAGTAATGCAAAATACTTCATATTCTGATCATATATTAAAATGATAATATCTTAGATATTTAGGTCCCGTTGGGTAGAACTACTGAAAAGCTTAGGATTACACATGCATCCTGGATACATTCTTCTACAACAACTGCTACATTGTGGAACTTTAGCAAGCGGGGAAGGGTTTCCGTAGCTACACCTAGAAGGCGTTTGTGGGAGAGGTGCCATGTTGTGTGTTTGTGGGTCAGTAAGCATGTGATCATACTAGTCCATGAGTAAGTGATCACAACATTTTTGTGTATCTTTTTATTTACATGTAAAATACGTATACAAATTATATATGTGATACAGAATCCACCTTGCCCTCTCTGGAAGCTAGTTCATACATTCTGCCACTTAAGTGCGGCTTCTGCTACCCTGCTTTATACACAGTGTTCCCGCAGTGATGTGCTATTGATTTATTTTGAGATTTAAACAAAATTATGTCTATTTGTGTACAGGTGTGTGTGTGTGTGTGTGTGTGTGTGTGTGTGTGTCTACATGCTGGTATGTACATATGAGTGCAGACGCCCTTGGAGGCCAGAGGCATTGGCTCCCCAGGAGCTGGAGTTAGACAGCTGTGGGCTGTCTGACAGGGATGCTGGGGACTGAACCTGCCTCCTCTGCAAGGAGCCACGGGCTGTACACTCTAAGCACATGCTGTGTGACTCAGCTTTTACCCCCTAGTCACTGCTGTTTTTAAAAATCTCGTCTACATAGGAAGAAGAGCTAAAAAATAAATTGGGCAGATTTTCATCAGTAGAGCAGGCAGTGGCTACTCTGGCCACAGCGATGGCAGAATCCGTCATTACACCTGGAGTGTACTGGTCTCAGGAGCAGCAGCGTGAGCTGTGAGGAAAACAGGGTTGCCATTCAGGAAGGAATGCGAGCAGGCAAGCACTCCCGTGGTTTCCTGTTGGGTCCTTTCTCCCTCAGGCAGACACACCCCTAATCCCGGCATCAGGCCTCAGCTCTCCCAGCCACTCTCCCTCCACATGACATGACTTTGCCCTCTACCATGCCAACCATCTCCCTGCAGTGCCACGAACTTGCCCCTTGCCAAACCAAAGGCTGACAGTAGTTTTGACCATCTGACCATATCCTGGGATGAAATCATTTGGGGCTCCCAAGTCAGAGGGCGCATGAATCGCTAAATATGTAGTCACAGGAGTAGGGCTATAACACTGTCTAGCCTCGCCACCGCATTCCTCAGTTGAGTTTCTTGAGTCTGTCTACTTGAACGGTCCTAACGGAGTCCCAGAACAGAATGCTGTAGTGGGTGCTGGCCTGTCACATGGACCACAGAGTCTTGAAATGCTATGTACGGTTGGCGAACGCGTACTTTAAAACTGAGCCTCTCCATTTTGCTACGTTCACTCTGAGGACCGAGAATATTCATCATGGTGTACATGCAAACAAAGTTCCTAACCCAGTGTTTATTTTTGTTATTAGTTGTATCTATGCCCTCTTCCCTCTTGTGACAGTTATTCAAAGGCCACTACTTGGTAGCTGTGACCAGAGCACTCTGTGGCTGCCTGACACTGACAAGACCAGGCCCTGGCAGAGCAAGTTATTAGAGCTTCTAGAAACTTCCTTAGATAAAGGTAGGGAGGAGGTACTGGAAACTTAGCCCAATAGGGCAGCATATGACCTGTGACCTGCAGGGAAAGACAAATGCAGGCCTTCAGCATTTCCCCCCAGTGACAGCTGCAAGTCCACATGCAGGCCTTCAGGTGTTTCCCCGCAAGTCCACCTGGCTCCAGAAACTCCACTGCTGTCCCCAGGGCAGTGGGGTATACCTGAAGGAGGGCCAAACTATCCCACCCATGAATATAATCAAAGCAGCTGACAAGATCATCTCATACTTGTTTATTAAGAGCGCTGTCAGGCCCAGCGGTGTGGTGGCACGTGCCTGTAATCCCAGCAGAGACAAGTGGATCTCTGAGTTCGAGGCCAGCCTGGTCTACAGAGTGAGTCCAGGACAGCCAGGGCTACACAGAGAAACCCTGTCTTGGGAAACAGAGACTAAAACGAAAACAACAACAGCAACAACAACAACAACAACAACAAAAGAGTAATATCTTCAGGATCCTTCCTAATGGTGTGTGTGTGTGTGTGTGTATGTGTGTGTGTGTGTGTGTGTGCCCCACGCGTGTGTGCCATCAGTGCTCCTCACTCTCCCTCAGGGAGCCTCTGGACCAGGCAGGTTCTCACCTCCAGCACTTGCTCATAGTCCATCCCTTCTCCTCCTCTGCAGGTACCATTGTCACAGCTTTTAATAAACATCCCTCGGGCCATTCCCTCCCACTAGGGATGCTGAGTTGCTTCTCCCACTGAACATTCATCAGGCCAGTGTCTCTGGGTCCCAGCACAAGGCCTGCCACAAGCAGGACATCTCTTTAAACAGAATTTTTGTTCTCTCTACAACTTCCCCGTGTCTCGTCTTTCATTAGAACTGTCTGTCTGTGGAGCCCACGGGAGGCAGGACTGGGCCTGCCTGCTCGTGGACCACACATGTAAGGATTTAATGAAGGGAAAGAGCGGTCACTCAGGCACGTCCAGCTTGTGTGGATGCCGGGGGGTGGGGCATGTGCACCTCACTTACTGAGAACTTTGGATTCATATTTATTAGTTTTTCTAGGAAGGCAAGCCTCCACGTGGGAAAGAGACTTGGATCAGTCACTAGAGAATTAAATTAGTTCAGAGAGCTCTCTCCAAGCCTGGTTTTCTTCCAATTTGCCCAAAGTGGTTGAAAGGTTTGGAAGTAAATTAAATCCATGGGTTATAAATGACATGTAGGAAAAGTTACTGTTTTTACAGAGAGCAGTCCTTGATGGTGCCAACTCATTGGAAAGCAAACAAAAGACCTATCTCTCAAGTTGGCTGCTCATGACACATGTAGAGTCGCTCCAAGTTTACTGTGGGTTCCACAGACATGTGGCCCTGGGATTCTGTGAGTGGATTGATGACATTTAGCTTGGTGAATCCATGCAGAGAGACCAGGTGAGGGGCGACTCCAAAGCTGAATTTAGATGCTCAGTTTCTGCTTAGAGTATGAGGTAGAAAGAAAGAACCCTAAAGCAATGGCGTCATCCATGGATGACAAAGATGCTAGCTATGTGTCACTACAGCCATCTCATCCCCATTCACAGGACAGCCTTCCTTTAGCAGATTATTAGGAACAGTGCACGCTGAAGTGAACTAGGGAGTCCAAAAGTGACAGTTGAGTTTCAGTGTGAACACTTGGGCAAAGTGTGACTATACAACAACGTCACCATTGCTATAATGAGGGTATGTAGAAAGGGAAGGGAAGGCATGGCCCTGGAGGTGACATTTGAACTCATGTTTGAGACAAGAGCATGGCCCAGGTCCCCAAAGTTCATGTTCCAGATCTATTTTGCATGTGCTGGGACCACAGCCCATACTGATGCCATGCTCCATTACCTGTCCTGGACAGGGGGTGACTTTAGCTGGGCATGGCAGCCCAGCCCTGTAACCACAGCACTTGGGAGGGTGAGGGAGGAAAGCCGGGAGTTTGAGTTCACCTTAGGCTACGTGGTATGGACCTATCTCAGAACAACAACAATGGCAATAACAATAACAATGACGACAACAATGACAACACCACAACAAATATAACAATAACGACAACAACAACTACGATGACAACAACAGTAACAATAATGACAATGACAACAACAATGATGACAACAACTTTGCCAACAATAACAACATTAATGACGACAACAATAATGACGACAACAACAGCAGCAACGATGATGACAACAACAGTAACAGTAACGACAACAATAACGGTGACAGCTACGACGACACCACAGTAATGACAACATCAACCATGCTAACAACTACGACAACAATGCCAACAGCGACGACAATGATGACAACTACAGCAACAATAATAACAGTAACGACGACAATGCCAATGACAACAACAAAACAACAAAGCCTCTAAACAAAGCAACAAAAGCCACACACCTAAATAACAATGGCACCACCTTAGGAGTTAGAGGAGAGATATTCTACCATGAACCTGTTCGGATGGTTTACTTTCTGAGGTTCTAGAAACATCTCTCTATCAGAATGTCTTTTGTGGAATGGTAAGTTTCAGACCCTATATTTTCTTGCTAACAGGCCATGAACTCAGTGGGGGGTTAGTATTTAATCCCTGTAAACAAGTATTGATGTAGTGAACTAATAATATCAGCTACTGTTACAACAGAGCACACCAAACACTTCATAAACATTAACTCATCTAATTATTATGGCTTTTTTATAGCTATACTTTGTAGTCATATCACACATATAATTACACATATAAGGCATATAACACATAAGTATATAAAATACACATTGTTTAGACTTTTAATATTATTGTATTAAATTTTTAAAGAATTTTATTTTATGAATGTAAGTATCTGCATATGCATATGTATGCGTACAATTGAACACAATTCCCACCTGAGTCCAGAAGGGGGTGTCTGATCCCCTGGAACTACACTTACAGATGGTTGTGAGCTACTACATAGGTGCTAGTACTCGAACCCTGGTCCTCTGGGAAAGCATCCAGTGCTCTTAACTACTGAGCCATCTCTCCAGCCCTTTATATTACTAACTTTTATCAGAACTAGAAATTTCTCAGAGTCACATGTGGCTGAGTCCAAGCACATATATTTCTAAGTGTGTCAAATCACGCAACAGAATTCTTGTTTCACCAACAAGTTAATCAAACAAACCTAGTAAATTCTTTCCACATTTTATATCATAATAAGAGTTAATGGACATAACTGGGGAATTAAGGGTTTGCCTTGCAAGGGCAAGGGCCTGGGTTTGACCAAAAGAAGTGTCTAGTAGCCAAAAGATCGTAAAAACAAAAATAAAAAAGTCCATAGCTACCCCTTTTAGAGAAAGATATATGATTCAGGGGCAGACCCTTGCGTTTGGGCCAGAGTTTGGGTATGTAGAACTGAGAGCTCCGCACGCACCAGGCCCGGGTTTGGTCCCCAGTGCTGAAGGCAAGAAGAACCAGACCTCTGGGTGGTTCCCTCCTCACACCGGAACACAATGCAGAGCCCGGCTTGCATGCTGGGCCTTTCTCGTTCTCACTGTGTGAGCCCTCCCGCATGGTCACTCTCTGCAGCAGGGCTCAGTAAAGACCCCAACTTACCACTGTTTGTGGCACTAAAGAACAAAAGCGAATCTCCCAAACAGGATGAAACTCCCAGCTGACTCCTAGTGACTTCAACTTCCTGCTTACCGTGGGGGAGAGATGGAGGCTCGGCCTCAAGCTTGGCCTTTGCAGCAGAGCAAGACGTGGGTAGATCTTTGGGCATCAATTTAAGATTGCCCATAAATAACATTTTTAAAAAATCTTCTCCCCCTTGTGTGGATCCATAGCAGAAAGGCCAGGAAATCGAGAGGCTGACTAGAGCAGCTGGGGTGGTCATCTTCCCATGTAAGACAAGGTCCAATCACAGATGCACATGGCAGGGGGGGGGCATGAGGGGGGCATCCCATAAACAACAACAGCGTGTCATTCTCGGGCCCATGGAACACTTCATTCTTCTGGCCCAAGGAGTGACAGCCTCTTAGTCACTCCCTAAAGCAAAAGCCTTGTCTGGCAGGACAATATGACATTAATGCGCTCAACGGGGCCAGTCTGATGGCTGCTACTCTGTGTCTGAGGGACACTTGAGAGCTGTTGATTGTGGTCTCCGTCCACACACGCCACGAGCTGCTCTATCTTCGCTCAAACTCATTTATCACTCAACCAGAAAGCTGTACCTAGAGTTTCGCTTTTGTTGCTTTATTCGCATTTGCGCGCTGCATGCCGTGGCCTATGCCTCTGGAGGTCCTGGGAACGCTTGTGGCAACAGTTTGCTTTTTCATGTAGGCCCTTAGGATCAAACTCAGGTTGCCTGGCAAGATGGCTCCACTGTTTGACCCATGCAACCATCTTGTCATGATTTTTCTTGCAGAGGTGTGCATATCTTATCAACAAAGCAGGACACAGAGACAACGGCTGCATACTCCTCCCCATCGCTGCAACCTAGAATTGGCATATGCTAACACAGACCCTGGATATGAAAGGAGAAAGAGGACATCTTTGGAATGGAAGAGGATCCATGGCGGACAGGAGAGGGCAATGGACGTGAGTGTGGTTTCTTTTTCTTTGTTCTGATCAAACTTGGGAAGGAAAAGATTAATTTCATATTAGGCCTTCCAGGTTAAACTCCATCCCAGAGGGAGGCAAGGCGGGAACCCGGAGGCAGGAGTTAAAGCAGAGGCCATGGAAGAAAACTGCTTACTGGCTTTCTTTTTGTTTGTTTGTTTGTTTTTTGGGGGAGTTGAGGCAGGGTTTCTCTGTGTAGCCTTGGCTGTCCTGGACTCGCTTTGTAGACCAGGCTGGCCTTGAACTCACAGAGCTCCACCTGCCTCTGTCTACCGAGTGCTGGGACTAAAGGCGTGCGCCACCACGCCCGGCCTTACTGGCTTTCTTTCGACTACTTGCTCAACCTGCTTTCTTCTATAGCCCAGGACCACCTACCGGTCAGGCCTAGGGATGGCTCCACCCATAGTAGGCTGAGCCCTCCCACATCAGTCATCAACTAGGAAAATGGCCACAAGCCAATCTGATGGAGGCAACAAGTCAGCGGAGGGTCTCTTCTCAAGTGTGTCTAGCACTGTGTGAAGCTGACGGAAGCAGCAGAGGGATGAATATGGGCCAAGCACACGGTCTGCTCGAACGAACATGATTTTATGGAAGCTATCATGTTGTGCAAGGAGTGCACACCCAGGAGGGCACCCTGACTAAAAAGAGACAAGCTTTTACCCGCAACCTGATGTGTGGTGTGAGTGCACATCTGTATGTAAGTTCACACTGAGGACAGCCCTGGGGCCGCCGTGAGAGAAGTAAACACAAAGCCCCAGTGTGTGGCTGCAAAAGAGACAGGAATCTCACTAGAAAAGCGGCAGGTTACTTTTGGGCGTCCTAAGATAGAAAGGGTATGCTGGGTAAGACCATGTTGACAGTCAATTTCCAGGCTTCATGTCTAGAGGAAATTTATTAAAAATCTGATTTTCAGAAAGTATAACTACACACACACACAAACACACACACACACACACACACACACACACACACACACAATGTTAATTGGCCTCCTAACAGGGGGCTCATAACTGCCTCCAATTCAGGGTCCATGGGTAATCTATTCACCCAGAACACCTTTTTCTCGATTTTAGTCATTTTTAATACTTGCTGTTGGTATGAAGCAAAGGTACCAGTGTTATCAAGTCAATGTTTCCCACTTTCAAGAGCCAAGCACATCCTGTGGCCTTTGGGATATTTAACATGGTTTAGGAAACTGACTGGTGACCAAATGCTAGGCCAGTATCCATTAGCTGCATGGCAATATATGTCAGACTCTCTAGAATGCCAGCAATTGTTATAATCGCTGTATTTCAAGTTGTAGGGAAACAAGGGAAACAAATGTATCTTCAGACCAGAGTACTAAGTCTGTGCCACGTCACACTGAAGACAGCCTTGTTCAGAGTTACTGACATAGACATATAGTCACTTTGTTTTTTCCATACATATACACATGTATGTACATATGTACATGGAATATTAAGACACGTGTATATGTCCATAAACAATAGAACCTGAAAGCCTCTGCAGGGTGAGTTTTCCTCTTATTCAGGTTACAGAAAAGCAAGTTGGGCCAGGAAGCTGTGCAGGTCTGAGACCCCGCCCCCTTTTGATCAGTAACACCCACCCCACTAACCCTCCTTCAGTCAAGCATCCACAGAGATAGCTGGTCAACACAAGTTACATGCATGCCATTCTTCACTGGGAATAGTAAAAGCACTTCATAGTCTTCATTTTCATAAGCAAGAGATGGAGGGACAGGTTTGTTCTATTTTCATTAAGGAAGAAAAACAGCCATGGTTATATACACACAAACACCCCCCCACACACATACAGACACACACACACACCCCACACACACCTCACATCACACACATGTACACATATACCACACAACCCCACACACATATGCACACACACATCACACATACATACACACAAGACCTCTACCACAACACCCACACATCCTGCACCCACAACCCAAACACACACTGTACACACACATACATACACACACACACACCACATACACATACCACACACACACATATACACCACATACCACACAACCGCCCACACACATATGCACACACACACACACACACATACCACACATACATAAACACAAGACCCCTACCACCAAACCCATACACACTAAACACACACCATACACACACACACACACACACACACACACACACACACACACACTGAAAGGCACAGAGTAAAAACTCAAGAATTTACTGAGAAGTAGAAGCATTTGATTGGCTTGTCTCTTAGCCAGCAAAGCGTTTTGTTGGTGACCAAGCCCCGCCTACATAAATACAATGTTCAAATGGAATTTTACTAAAGTGTTGCCTAGTTAATCTAACACCCAGTCCTCTCCCTGGCTGCCAAAATACATATTTACCTGTTTAAAACTAAACTCAGAGAGGTCAGGCCAGCATGCCTGATGCTCGGGGAAGAAGTGTGGGACGTGGACTTAATGTTAACGTTTCCACAGTCTCGCTCTGTGGCACTGGCTGAGAAGCCCTGGGCTTTCCTAGCAGTGCTGAACCTACTTTGCACTCTGTCGTTGATTAAGGATGGCAGAAGCAGTCTGAGTTGTTTATCAAATTAAGGTTGATAAACAGCACTCCGTGAAGCTCCCAATGCCTTCCTGAAAAAGATTTCAACTCCCTTGAATTTACACAACACACTTTTACAGCGATGTGAAAAGCGTTCCCCCAAACGCGATGGGCTTGGCTTAAACTTCCATCTGCAGCTCCTCAAATGACTGCACAGTAGAAAGGAATTAGGCCCAAATCAGGCTCATTACGGCGTCGATGTGCGGGTAGAATATAAACTTTCTGTGCTTAGCATCTGGAGTTGTGGGTGACTAACACTTTAAATGCTGTGCACTCAGTGAAAGAGAGGGAGTGACAGTAAGATTACAGGTGAGTGGTGGGATACTGAAGTTAACTTACAGAAATATGCAATTTAGTCACACACACACACACACACACACACACACACACACACACACACACACCTCTTTAATCCCAAGACACACTGGAGAGGAATGGAGCCACTTAAAACATTTTCCTAAGCATGGCAGCAGGAGAAACAGGCCAAAGGAGCTATGGGACCTGAGAATGCAAGAGCAAATGCCACCACCACATGCACAAGCCAAGAAACCAAACACAGAAGTTGAACTTGGTGATTTCAGGAATCAGAAAGCAGAGGCAGGAGGATTGCCACTAGTTCAAGGTAGTGTGTGTAGTGAGTTCCAAGCCAGTGCATCAGGGCTACATAACAAGACTGTGCCAAAACAAGGAAGAAAATGAAAAGGGTGGGAGGGGAGG
>OU015754.1:1294754-1308147 GCA_907169655.1 Acomys percivali
AGAGAGAGAGAGAGAGAGAGAGAGAGAGAGAGAGAGAGAGAGAGAGAAGACCTGAGTCAGGGGCTAGCAATTGATGAGACTGTCTACATTAATGGAGCATAAATTCTGTGCTAATATACACATTCTAAGATCATACTTAATCTTCACTTAAAACTTGCAAGCCAGGGACTATGAGCAGTCCATTTTCTAGATGAGAAAACTGAGGCTTAAAGAAACACCAGGTGAGAATCACATAGCTAGTAAGAGTTGTGCGTAGCTCATTAGGTCTTGTATTGTGAAGTCGCCATCATCACCATCACCATCACCCTCATCAGCTCACCACTTTCAGTTGTAAGCAAGATGAGAGCCAGCTTCCTGGGCAAAGTCCAGAAAGAGATGCCCAGAATCCATGATGGCTGGCGGCCTGCTCACGTCCAATTTCCTGGCTTTTGTAGATGAAGAACTCTTCCCCGGGGCTTTGCAGTCCCCTGAAGAGCCCAGAGAAAGATGCCACTATTTTTCACAGTAATCTGATTCACAGGACAGGTTGTATCTCCCCAGGGACTCCTGACCCAGTGCGGAGGTCAGAGACCATGGAGGCCAGCCAGCCTGATTGCTCTCTTCCCACCCTGCTGTGGGACAGCATCAGCTGAGGACTCAGTCCAGGGGGCAAGATGCACTTGGGGTTGCTGGGTAGCACAGATGTCGCCAGTGTCCCCCAGTGCAGGAAGAGGGGAGTGGAGGGCACCTAGAATCCATGCCATTTGCCACATTCTCTTGGCTTTATCCCCACCACAACCATCTGCTTCTCTCCCCGTCCTCGAGAGCTGTGTCTCCCAGCACAAAGTCAAGTCGTCACACAGTACACATGGTAATGGCCGAGTGAATCCTCTGTTCACACCTACTGCGGGTTATCTGCTACCTCTAGGGGAAGATGTGTGTCAGAAGCACAATTGGGGGCCAGTCAGGTGGTGGCGCTGCTGGTAATGGTGCTGCCACCAGGCCTGACAGGTTTGATCCACGGGACCCACATGTTGTAAGAGAGAACTGGGTCCCACAAGTCGTCTTCGGACTTCTACACAAGTGTCATGGCATACGCTCACACAGACACAGACCCACACAGACTCACACGTACACAAACATAGAGTCACAGATACATACACGTGGACACACACACACACTAAAATAAATATAACTAAAGTATAGTGAGTTTGTATTTTAGTTAACATTTGATTTATGCTTTCCTAGCATTTTGGACAACTTCCTGGGGCTAAAATGTGTGGTCTTAAAAAGTAAAATAGGAGAACAAAGCCAGGCCACCTGGATACTTGGCTACCTCAAGAACGACTACCCAAGGGTTGCCAAGCAACAGGGTTGCTGTGGGGTGTGGCCCCATTCCCTGTGCACAGATGCAGGTGAGGACCATGTGCTGTCACTGTCACAGAGTGTGCATTCATGCAGCCAAGAAACCCAAAGAAACCAAACCACAAGGGCCGCAGTGTCAAACCCAAATTAGTCTTGTTTTGTTTTGTTTTTTGAGACATGGTTTTCTGGGTCTAGACCAGGCTGCCCTCAAACTCACAGAGATTGGCCTGCCTCTGCCTCCAAGGGCTGGGATTAAAGGTGTGCGCCACCACCGCCCCGCATTACACATGCTATAGTACCATGATTATACATCATATAAGGGCTGCTCGGAGGGGCGAGCATCACGGCTCAGTGATAAGAGTACTTGCCACTAACCCTGGGAACCTGGGATGGAACCCCAGAACTCCTGCAGGTGGATGCTGGACCTTCTAACATGTCAAGCGCGTGTGTATGTCACATAGACCAACAAAGGCATGCATTTAAAACAAAACAAAGACAAAAACGATCTGTTCTGAGGCAAATCAAGCGTCACCTAGATTGAGTTAATACAGTATGAACTGACCTTGGTGATGACGGATTCTATTGCCCCCTCCCCCCTTATTTTGCACTGCTAGGGATCAAACGCAGGGCCTTGGATGTGCCAGGCTTGTGCTCCTCAGCTGAGCCACAGGCCCAAACCACCCTTTTCCTTTACATGACAGAACAAAAATGAAGCCTCGCAAAGAGACAACCCAAGTCAAGGGTTGGAATATATGATGACTTTTTAACTGCAGCACTTGCTGAGCTATCTGATTTAGGAGACCATGACTGGCGGGGGGTGGGGGGCTTAGGGGGCCCTGAAAACACCCACAGGTCAGTACCAGGAACCTGCTTCTTAAACCCGTCACCCTCAGAGACACAAAGCCACTCAGAACTCGATTTGTGAGCATTGGAAACACTGATTTCACTCCTCTCTACAGTGAATAATTTCCCTGGAAACGGACTGAAATACACTTAACTTTTCTGAATGCAGCAGAATTTCATTAAGGCACAGTTTGTTGTTGAGTAAATTCAGACACAAACAAGGAAAATAATGTTTCCTAAAATGGCTTTCATTAAAAAAAAAAATTAGCAGCAGAGCCTGGTTTTAAATTCCTCTTTATCCAGCTTGCCTGCAAAGGAGTTTTTGAAGGAACCAGGCATGGACAAATGAGCTATATGTGGGTCTTGCACACAGGGAAGGCTCCTTAAGCAGGAAGCAAAAAAACAACCCTTAGAAGTGACAGCAAAAGGGAAGGGAAGAGTGACCCATCTCCTTGCCCGTTCAGCCCAGGGACCAGCCCTCCATAGGCCCACTGCCACCCAAGGTGACAAGGGATGATTACTGAGCACTTCACAGCCACATTGCATCACAGAGACAATGCTGCTGGGTGCCTCTCGGACTGGCCTAGGATTAGCAAGAGAATGGACTGGAATTCTGGTACCAGGTACTTCCGGCTTCCACCCTAGGAAAGGAGAAATGGATTTCTCTATAGACTCTGTTCCAGATGCAGAATTGTGACTCTAAGGAAAGATATCCAAACTCTATGAATTAGAAAGAGCCTGCGCTTTGTACACACAGCGATGTACTGTTGGCAAAGCAGGCGAATGTTACCTCGCCCCAGTTTCCTTGTCTGTCAACCTAAGCGGATCACACAGACCTGTTAGCCCGGGAGCATTTAGGCAAGTGACAAGTGCCAGGTACAAAACGTTCCCGTAAGCCCAGTCAGAGGAGGAAAAGCAAGAGAAAAGAGAGCTGCCTGCTGACACACCCCTATTTACCCCCATTCTGTCCATCCCCCCCATCCTCCCCCTCCCCCCTCTCATCCCTGCTGGCTTCCAAGATAACTTGAATGTACCAACCTACACCTATCTACGTGTAAGTTTTGCCTGCATGTGTGTATGCACGTGCACAGTGTGTGTCCAGTTATCCAAGGAGTCCAGGAAAGGGCATTGGCTCTCTGGAACTGTGAGTGCTGGGAACCGAACCTGGATCCTTTGCAGAAGCCGTCACTCTCTCCAGCTCAGGTATTTGAACACTGGGTTCCCAGTTGGTGGTGCTATTTAGGGAAGACTGTGGGACCTTTCGGAGGTGCAGCCTTAATGGAGGAAGTACGTCACTGTAGGTGGGCTTTGAGAGCTCATAGCCCCGCCCAACTTCCGGCTCCTTCACCAGTACCTGTTGTGGCCTCAAGTGTGACCAGCCGGCGTCCTGCTGCCATGCTGTTCCCGCCATCATGGTCTCTGGAACCATAAGCTAAAATAAACTTTTTCCTTAAGATGCTCCCGGTTGTGGTGTTTTATCACAGCAACAGAAAGGAACTAGGTTACAGTGTTTACATCGTGCGCACAAACACGGTGATGCTTTCCTTCCCTGTGTAATCACATGTCTACAGTGGCCTATCAGCAAAGGCTGAAAAGCCACGGGTTAGGAAGGCATACTCTGCTTCTGATTTGGACCAGGTACTATGATCTTGGGCAAATCATTTCTTTCTTTTTTTTTTTTTCGAGACAGGGTTTCTCTGTGTAGCCTTGGCTGTCCTGGACCCGCTTTGTAGACCAGGCTGGCCTCGAACTCACAGCGATCCACCTGCCTCTGCCTCCCGAGTGCTGGGATTATAGGCGTGCGCCACCACGCCCAGCCCCATGCAAATCATTTCTTTAAAAGCATCCAGCAGTTTCTGTGCGCAGGCTGACATTTGATTTTTTTCATATTTGATGATGAGCTAGAACAAGAGGAAAATAGGCGTGATAAATGACACCGACTTAATTTCAGGCAACGATCCACCTTCTTGATATGTCTGGGTTAGGCAGGTGCTACAGGTACCCACGAAGGCACACCTGGCGACCCAGGAACTGCCAAACTGGGGGGCGGCGAGTAAGCTAAATCCATATTGAAGCGAGCAAGCGGTCTGTCTGCTGGGGAATGAATGAGGCAGCATGGGACTGCTCAGCTGGGCCCAGAGGGATGATGGAACTCGGATAAACACAGGGTGGATAGATGTAGCTGACGCCAGGGTATCCATACCGAGCTTCAGTATAGCCAGGTTCAGAAACTGGAAGCGCAGACAGTGTTGGGTCACCCAGAACCCACACTTCAGACTCTCCCAACTGGCCAACTGGCCAACTGGCCATGAAGCTTCCCGGTGCTGAACCCCAATCTCCCCACCCTTTAGAGCAGGAGTGTTTTGCCTGAGGAAGGTGGGTGAGAGAGGCTCACAGTCAGTCTGTCCACTGTAGGCAGGGCTCACAGGCGCTGCAGAGGGACAGAAAGCCTCCGACCGCATGTTTTTAGAAAGGGTGGGACGTCGTCGGCAACCTATGTGAGCAGACAGGCAGAGCTTTGTGTAGGAGGGTGAGGCTGTCAGAAACTGGACCAGGGACGGGGCGGCTGCTGCTCCGAGGCTGGTGGGGAGAGAGAGGTTGCAACTGCCAAGCTCGGCGACGCAGTCAGACGGGAGGTGAGAGAAATGGGCTTTGCAGGCAGGCAGGCTGGGTGGGGTCACCCAGAGAGGCCCAAGGAAATGCAGGGGTAGGGCCAGGATTCTAGCCCTCAGAGGCATAAACCAGATCATACCCTGCAAGCGACAGCTATCTACCTACATCTTTGACCTACTCTTTATCATCTAGGAAATGCAGTGTTCCCCTATCTGCTTTTTACGTGAACGTGTTCCATCATCTCAACGGAGAGTTTGTGTGGGGGAAGGTTTACACTCCCAGGGGGCTAGTATGTGATGCTAAGAGCTCCCAGCAGGGAAAGAACCGGGCATGTAAGAGACCAGAAGGATCAGCAGGACAGTGGTGGCGCACGCCTTTAATCCCAGCACTTGGAAGGCAGAGGCAGGGCGGGTCTCCGGGTTCGAAGCTAGCCTGGTCTACAGAGTGAATTCCAGGACAGCCATAGAAACCCTGTCTTGAAACACCAGAGAAAGAGGTGGGGAGGGGGGGGTGCGGGAGAGGGAGAGAGAGATAGAGTTTATGCAGGGGATCCCTTCTCTTTGACACTTTCCTGGTCACTGCACCAGCCTGTTGGACTTTGAGTGTTCCCTTTAGGGACAGGCTAGGGGTGTCCTGCTCTGTAAATGGTCATTCACCAACTCCAGGAATGTGCTAGTGGTTTGCCTGACTTTTTAATCCAAATGTCATTCCCGCCCCTGGATAAATACAGAATGGGTGGTGACTGCAGCAGGGAGAAATACTCCGCCCTGCCTCAAGATTTATTTTCCACCTCCCCCCCCCTTTCCAATTAGTTTTTTTCTTCCCTTTGAAATTCTGTTTAGACAGCAGCCTTGTCTGTCAACCCCTGCCTCTGCGCACATCACTCTTTGCACACAGTTTATACTGTGTTGATTGAAACAACCAGTAGCTGAAGATTAAGGCTAAAGGTCATGGATGATGTGGCCCCTGACTAGACTTTTAGGATGAAGATCCAATGGCAAAGCCTTTCTCATAATTTATTGCCCGCAGGGCAAGTCTGCAAGGAACACGGCAGCCTGCTCACCATTGCCTTTTAGTCTACTGTCACTGAGGTGGAAACCGCAATTAGGGAGGCGCCATTGTGAGGACACGCCAAAGAAATGGCAGCAGGTTTTAACAGCAATGGCTGGTAGTCATGGCACACCACTCAGACTGGCCCTCAGTCATGATGGGAGACCGGTGATGCCCAACGTCGCAGCAAATGCCACCCAAAAATCTGAGCATTGGAATAGCTAAACATAAATGGGGAATTCATCCCAATACTATATCAACATTATCATTTCAGTATACGACAGTCATACAAATTACTAGCATGACAGTTAATATTTCTTAGCATTAAGTATTTGGAATATGCTGTGCACTTTATGGCACATCAAAGCCATAGTCCAAAGGCACATTTACCTGTTGCTAGTGGCTCCCTTCTTTGACTGGCCAATTCTAGAAGGTTCCTAACTATTTTTGTGCTGCAAACCTTTGTGTGTGTGTGTGTGTGTGTGTGTGTGTGTGTGTGTAAGGGTTATGTCTACATGCATGTGTGTGCACATATATGGAGGCCAGAGGTCGATAGCATGTGTTTTCCTCTGAGGCTCTCCAGTTTATTTTCTGAGTGAGACAGGGTCTCTCATCGAGCCTGCTGGCTGGCCAGTGAACTCCAGGATCTGCTCATCTCTGCCCTGGACCGCTGGGAGCCTGGAGGCAGGAACTGAGGCAGAGACCATTGAAGGAGCCCTGCTCACTGGCTTGCTTCCCCTGGCTTGCCTAGCCAGCTTCTTTATACAGCCCAGGCCCAGCTACCCAGAGATACGGTGTTTACAGTAGGCTGGCCCTTCCAAGTCAGTCGGCCATTACAAAATACAGCTGGGAGGTGGTGGTGCACGCCTTTAATCTCAGCACTCAGGAGGCAGAGGCAAATAGATCTCTGTGAGCTCAAAGTCAGCCTGGTTTAAAGAGAGAGTTCTGGGACAGCCAAGGCTATACAGAGAAACCCTGTCTTGAAAAACTTTACAAAAATAATAAAATAAAAGAGAAGGAAGGAAGGAAGGAAGGAAGGAAGGAAGGAAGGAAGAAAAGAAAATGCCCCACAGACATGCCCACGGGCCAATGTGATGGAGATGAGCCCCTTTCTTACTGTGTGCATCTGGGTTTGTGCCAAGTTGACAAAAACTAATAGTCACCGATTTTATAAACTCATTTATAAGAAATATACAGAAGCCGGGCGTGGTGGTGCACACCTTTAATCCCAGCACTTGAGAGGCAGAGGCAGGTGGATCGGTGTGAGTTCAAGGCCAGCCTGGTCTACAAAGTGAGTCCAGGACAGCCAAGGCTACACAGAGAGACCCTGTCTCGAAAAACCAAAACCAAAACCAAAACCAAAAAAAAACAAAACCAAAATAGGTGAAGCCACCGAGGGGGCACAGTATAGACTGACTATTGATTGCCAGGGCTACAGGGGAGAGTGTGGGATATCTGGTTTATAGGCGTGGGGTTTCTGTCTGGAACGACGGAAATTTGTGAGACCAGAGAAAAGTGGCAGCTGCGTGATGTTGGGAGCACATGCTGAGCCGCTGACCTGCCGCTTGCTTTACTTCAGTCAGGTGCTTTTATCTCTGAGGAAGGCTGCCCACCAGGTGCCTTCCCTTCGCATCCCGCCCCTTGAAGAGCTGCTCCATCTCCACCTAGTGGCAAAACCATCTTGTGTCAGGCTCCAAATCAAAGATAGCCAGGCTGCAGCACCTCAGAGGAGAAGGCAGCAGTTCTCAACCTGTGAGTCACGACTCCTCTGTTGGGAGTGGGGGGTGGGGGAGATGGGGGTGGGGGTGGGTGGGAGGGTAGGGGGTTTGCATATCAGATGCCCCACATATCACATATATACAATTATAATTTATAGCAGTACCAAAGGAAATACTTTTATGGTTGGCGTCACCCAAGCATGAGGAACTGTCCTAAAGGGTCGCAGCGTTAGGAAGGAAGGTCTAAAGCCAAGCGAGAGCCTACACCTCCAGTGGGATGCCGGCTGCTCTGGTGGGAGAGAAAGGTGGTTTCCGGTGCTTGTTTTGACACAGACTCAGAGCTCACTGAAGCCTTCTGGGTTGTCTTAGCTGTCTGTACAACAGGAGCAAGCTTCCCTAGCCCAGGATTCCTACATGGCTGGTAAAGGACCGCCGTAGAAACACAGCTGATGCACGCACATGACTTCCCCACCTTCTAGATTTGTAAGGACACCTGAGGGCTTACTACCCCACACAAGATGGTTTGTTCCACCATGAGGCCTCTCTTGCTCCCGATAGATAGATAGATAGATAGATAGATAGATAGATAGATAGATAGATAGATAGATAAAAAAGACAGCAGGTGCTGGTGCCAGGTGGTAGGGTCCAGGGTTATCAAGGGAAGGTGGAGAGGACAGGCATAGGGCAGAACTCAGCTTCCTCTCTCCCCAGTGAACGCTGTGCCCCTCATTTCTGAACTCCCTCCATCTAGGGTGATACCCAACACATAGTAGAATCGACAGCAAGACACTAAGTAGTTAATATGTGGTCTGTGAGGGAGCCCCAAAGCAGCAGCTACTGCAGCTTCTCTTTCAATATTCTAAATGCATAAATTATGTTTGGTTTGGGGGTGCATCTTTCACATGAACTTTCCATAGATTATATTTGCTGTGGGGTGTATCTTTCAATTGAACTTTCCATAGGTCTACAGAAACAGCAGAAAGGTGAATCACTTCATATAAACAAAATGCTTTTTAAAAATTGCACAAAAAAGGGACGGGCGTGGTAGTGCATGCCTTTAATCCCAGAGCTTGGGAGGCAGAGGCAGGCGGGTCTCTGTGAGTTCGAGGCCAGCCTGGTCTACAAAGCGAGTCCAGAACAGCCAAGGCTACACAGAGAGACCCTGTCTTGAAAAACAAAAACAAAACAAACAAACAAAAAATTGCACAAAAGAAGCTGGGCATGGTGGTGCATGCCGTTAATCCCCGCACTTGGGAGGCAGAGGCAGACGGATCGATGTGTCCAGGACAACTAGGGCTACACAGAGAAACCCTGTCTCAGAAAAAAAAAATATATTGCAAAAAGAAAGGGATGTGTTGCTATTAAAATATTGAACCAACAGATACAGATTTCCAAAGCTAACTTTAAAACTTAAACCTGCTTCAAATGACACATACTCAGCCTTGGGAACAAGAAAACTGGGACCTGTGAGCTTCCAGAATATTCTCCCAACATTTGTGTCAAGGCTCAGCCGCACTGCAGCAAATCATCTAGCTGTCATTTGTAAAGAAACATCTTAAGTGGATAATTTTCTGTCTAGTAATCAGCCAGCTAATTAATATACCTTCCTGCTGCGTGAGGGGCCACAACATTCTTGAATGGCTTAGATGCTGAATCTGAGGTAGGTTAAGTGGGTGTCTATGCCCTATATATGTGCAGTACCCATGGAGGCCACAAGAGGGCATCAGATTCCCAGAACTGGAGTTAAACATGCTGGTGAGCTGCCATGTGAGTACTGAGAACAAGCGTGAGTGGCCAGCCATCTTTACTGCTGAGCTGCCTTCCCAGCCCGAGTGGTTACTTTTCTCCAACTACAAGTCTGCAGTGTCCTCTGTGGTACCTGGCAGGAGGGTGGACAGCCAGGGCCATGCTGGGCTGGCACCAGCTAAGCCTACACTCTTTGCACACTCCTGCCCAGGTGGCCATGGGCCCCAGCAGGGAAGCCCGTGCCATTCTTGCTTTATTCCATCAACTGCTCGCTACCTTGGGGTAGCTCCTGAGTAGGGAAATGTAGGTGTGGGGAAATCCACAAGACCAAGGGCTCTGTGGAGCCATGCTGACCTTTATGCACAGCTTACACTTGACTGGAGGGAAGCACACCGTCTGATAGTCTCATAATAGGCTGTGTGCTGGAGGGAGCCTACCAGGGAGGGCCCAAGCTCTTACATTAAATCATTTGTCTAAATTCCTCTTCGGATTTCATAAAATAAGCCTGTATATACAAGTGCCAGTGTATACAGACATGCACACTTGTACACACACACACACACACACACACACACACACACACACACACACGGAGAGAAACTCAGCCAAGAGACTCTTTTCTCACATGCTTTTTAAAATTTATTATTTATTATTTTTTTATTTTTTTTAAATATTTTATTTAATTTTTAAAATGTATGTGCATTGTCGTGAGGGTGTCAGATCTTAGAGTTACAGACAGTTGTGAGCTGCCATGTGGGTGCTGGGAATTGAACCCGGGTCCTTTGGAAGAGCAGGCAGTGCTCTTAACCACTGAGCCATCACTCCAGTCCCCTTTACATGCTTTTAGTTGACAACAGTCTGTTACTAGTGAAGAACAGTTGCATTCCATGGAGACTTCTGGAGCCTCCAGTGCGGACTGGCAAGCCGGGTTCCAGGAGCTGCAGTCTCCTCGCTTTCCTCAAATGAGCTGAGCCCAGGAATTAGAGTTATAGACACTGGCGAGCCACCTGATATGGGGTAAGAATGCTGGCTGCTCTTCCAGAGGACCGTCTGTCTCAATAGGCAGCAGATCTGCTGTCTTTAAAACTGGTAAACACGTTTATCGAAGTGCCACTGTAAAATCAATTCCCTCATGGTCTCTTGTCAGCTAGTGTTTGTTATAATCAGCTAATTCTCCTCATATACCTGTACACTTGAAGTTGTTTAGAAGTTTCTCAGGTGTAAAGGAGTTTTTAGTATAGAAGGTTTAAGGAACCCAGGCAGATGTCCACCTCCGAGAACATTCACATCTTCCGCGTCTCTCCTGATGTGACGTCAGCCTGTATACGTCAGCCAAGGCTACCGTGAGCGTTGCACGCTCTGCTTACTTCCCAGGTTTCGGAATAAGATGAACCAGTCACCACCGCACTGGATCAGAAATGTCATTGCGCATGCGCACAGCCAGAGGTATGAGGGGCCTTTTGCAAAACATTGGGTGCACTAGAAAGTGGATGTGTCTGCTGGTGCCCGCCAGACAGGCTGAGAAAAGGTGGTGAATACAGACTGGTCAGCGAAGCAGAGCAGAGGACGGGTACCAAGAAGCTGGCGCGGGTCAAGGCTGCTCCGCTGCAGCCTTGGGCACCACAGAAGGAGTGGCTCGGGCCCTGGGAACCTCAGGTGTGAAAGGCTCCTCTTCTGTTTTGCAAATAGACTTCCATCTGGTTAAGCCTGAAAACCACTTTCTTTCTCCAACCAGATGAAAGAGACACTTGAAATGGACTTGACCTTTAAGAACGGAGCAGATGACTGGGAAGGCCTTTGTAATAAATGAGACAGCCGGAGGAGAATTCAGTTCAAGAAACAGCCATGGGCAGCTTTACCCTGCTATTTCTGAGGGTCCCTCTACATGGCTGTGTGCACCGGAGGGATATAAATGTTAGTTCTGCAACAACAGCGGTGCTGTTCTGACCTGTAAGGACACAC
Organism: Acomys percivali; assembly: GCA_907169655.1. Lineage (NCBI taxonomy): Eukaryota > Metazoa > Chordata > Mammalia > Rodentia > Muridae > Acomys > Acomys percivali. The sequence goes on from OU015754.1 coordinate 1,306,031, forward strand.
ACACACGCACACGCACACGCACGCACGCACGCACACACACACCTACCTTAGGATTCTGCTTCAGTCGGCCTACCTGTGATGTCATTGCCTACCTGCCAGGGGGTGTGGCCCTGCCTAGGGGGCGTGGCCCTGCCAGGGGGCGTGGCTCTCCCTAGGGCTATATAAAAGGACAAATTCACCTACAGCTCTCTCTCACCTCTCTTCTTCCTGCCTCTCTCTCTCTCTTTTACCTCTCCCTCCTCCTCTCTCTTCCTCTGCCTCTCTCTCTGGGGTACCCCATCCACTTTCCTTCTCTCCCCGTGCTCATTTAATAAACGTCTCCACCTAATATCTGTTGCCTGGCATCTGATTTTTTAATCATTAAACACACAAACTCAGAAGGCATGGCAAACTGTATTTTGGTCCGTCCTCCTTGCAAAACAACAACAACAACAGAGAACCAAGAAACCCAAACCCACACTACCCAAGGTAAGTTACCTCATAAGTTACTGATGTAACAGGGAGTTGTGTTATCTGTTGTTGGCTCACTTACAGCTTTCACCGAGACTTTTTTTTTTTGTAATTTTCATTAAGACTTTATTGTAAAGGATTTTCAAATGAAAAAGAGTATGCAGAACCATTAGTCAGACTTAAAGTCTGTACACCTCAACGAACGTCGATACAGTTAGAACAGCCATTCTGAAGCTGGGAGGATCCATATCTCTCTCTCTCTCTCTCTCTCTCTCTCTCTCTCTCTCTCTCTCTCACACACACACACACACACACACACACACACATTATCACCACCACCACCACCACCACCAACAAGGGCATCATCAGTCATGAGACGTGTGTTCGTACAAATCTCAGAAAGAAAGAAAACTGTACGTTCTCCCTCACATGCAAACGTTGGATGCTAATAGATGTGTGCAAACAAACGTGCATGTGTATACAGTAAAACGTGCAAAGTCCAGGGAGACAGGTCAGTGTTAGTGGTGATGAAGGATGACCTTCAACCATCAGACTCTGGTTGATTTTAAGCTCCAAATGATGCGGGGACAGGTCGGTTACCTTGCTGAGCCTCTTCCTGGCAGGAGGCAGGTTCTTGGAATGCATCTATTGAAGGAATGTAGCCTGTATAGGCGGGGAGTGGGGGATGGGGGGGCGAGGGAAGACCACACTAAGAACCAGTGTGCTTAGAGACTTCTCTCTGACCGCAGGCTCAGTGTCAGTCAACAGCTTGGAGCTTCTGGAAGCGAGCACATCCAGAGCACAAGCTGGGACCATCCCTGCCCGATGTTTTCCATGATTCTGTGTGCTCTCCCTTCACTCATATTCTGAGGTCATAAACTGCATCCTCAGGATGCGACTGGAACTGAGGACAGACAGGGTCGTTAAAGAGCCACCTAAGTCAAAACAGGAAGGAAACCCTCTGCGGGAGACAGCCGAAGGCAAGTCTCCAGCTTATTCAGTGAATTTGTTTAATGTCTGGCTTCTGAGGTGAGAGGCCAGCACCGCAGGACCAGGCACACAGTAGGTGCATAGCGGCTGTACTGAGTGACTTGATTTCCTCAGGATAATGCGTCTCTCACCACGGAGACATTTAAGCTGATGATGCCATTAAGGTAAGTCTTACTTCTTAGTGGGCACCTGTTTAGCTTACTTCATGGCCCCCTCTTCTCTCCCCGTCTCCCTCTCTCAAGACAGGGCTTCTCTGTGTAGTCCTGGTTGTTCCGGAACTCACGCTATATACCAGGCTGGTCTAGAACTCAGATTGCTTGCTTCTGTCTGCTGACTGCTAGGAATAAAGGTGTGTGCCACCACTTCTGGGCTCAAACTCAACTTTTCGAAGTTGAAATGCTATTAATCTGATTTTATTTTGATCATGAATGACACAGCTCTTCCTCATACGAAAGTTCTGTATTAAAATATTTCCTCTCGAAAAACTTGTGTTCTCTTTGAGGGTCCATTTTGCACTTCTCCAACTTGAAAATCCATCAATGGCATCGTGAGCAAAGTTAGATTTTTTTATGTCCAATGTTAATTGTTTTTCTTTTAAAAATATTTATTTATTTAAATGTGGGGTGTGTACACACACACACACACACACACACACACACACACACACACACACACAC
>OU015754.1:1312862-1336336 GCA_907169655.1 Acomys percivali
GGACACAGTCTGAAGGGGTGAGCACCTTCTGCGGTCTGTGCCGGGGACACAGTCTCACGGGGTGAGCTTCTTCTGCAGTCTGTGCCGGGGACACAGTCTGACGGGGTGAGCTTCTTCGGATTCAGCAATGGACCATGGCCACAGTGCCAAGTATTTCACAGGCAGGCAGCAGAATTCCTTGAGACTCTGCAGGTGTAGAGTTTCCCTGATTAATGAACTGTTCCATATGCCTGCTGACCATCAACTGATTAAAAAACAAAAAACAAAACAAAATCCCCCTCAAGTCTAAAGACGTAATTCGAGAATCTGCTTGACAGAGAAATGAGAGAAATGAAACCCTTTTTCTTTCTTTCTTTCTTTCTTTCTTTCTTTCTTTCTTTCTTTCTTTCTTTCTTCCTTTCTTTCCATAAGGGGAATATTCTCTACAGTTTGGGCTGTTAGCAGGAATCAGTCCACGGTTGGGAGGATGATAATGCTGAAAGCAACGCTGTATCAGCTGACACTTGGTTACTGGTGCGAGTGCGCACAGTCAGAGCTGCTTTACAAAACAGGCCGCATCAACCTGTCAGATTGTCTTCCCAGGAGCGGATGGAAGGGCAGGAACATGGTGAGTACAGGGGCAGCGGTCCTTATCTACCAGGGGCTGGAGAGATGGCTCAGTGGTTAGTGCACCGGCTGCTCTTACAGAAGGGCTGGGTCCAGGTCCCAGCACTCACATGGCAGCTCACGAACATCTGCAACCTCGGTTCCAGGGGACCGGATGCCTTCTTGTGGCTTTAGCTGGCACTAATGCTTGTGATGAACTGGCACACACTCAGGCACACACATGAACGCATTAGACAAGCAAACATTTTTAAGGACCCTAGGAATCTGAATGAGGAAACTTTCATCTTAGGTGAGAACTCTATACACCGACTATTTCATGTCTTATAGTTTTAGGCTGTGCCGAGTCACACAGACACCCGTGGAATTTTAAGAATGTCAAGCACGAGCACGGCTAGGTGTACAGTTAGAAAATTATCTCAACAAAAGATATAGCTAAGAAATGCTTTATTGGGAAGAAAAGGACAATGATAGCCCACAGACATCAGCAGCTAAAATAATTTTAACCCTGGCCCTATTTCTGAAGTAGGGAACATGTTGCTTTTAAGGGGCAAATACAATTTTAATTTTTTCCTTTAATTTCATCTAGTTTAGGAAAAAAAGAAAAGAAAAGGCCGGGTGTGTTGGTGCATGCCTTTAATCCCAGCACTCGGGAGACAGAGGCAGGTGGATTTCTGTGAGTTGGAGGCCAGCCTACGCAGAGAAACTCTGTCTCCAAAAAAAAAAAAAGAGAAAGAAGACCTGTTCTTACGGGTGGTTGTTTTAAAAAAGCCTTGTTACCTGTGGGTTTGGCTGCTTTGAAGATGGACAGTGTCCTGGCCCAATGTCCGTTTCTGAAGTGGCACTTGACTGTTGCCATGATTACCACATGGAGCCACTCAGCAAGCTCTGCCATGTAACCAGGCCACTGTGACTCACTAATGCTCAGGTAGCCAGATTTCAAACTCAACTGTGTAACCCACATTCTCAGAAGAAAACGGGTCTGCAAGGGGAGCTTTGGCATATAGAAATAAAGCAGAATTAAGGCCAAGAAACATGTTTTCCCCTGGCCCCTGCTCTGAAAATACTTTATTTGAAATGGTTCAGATTGTATCTCAAGAGGCTGGGGAGGTGGTTCAGTGGTTATGAACACTGCCTGCTCTTGCAGAGGACACAAGTTCAATTCCCAGCACCCAAAGGGTGGCTCACAGCCATCTGTAATTCCAGTTCCAGGGGAGCTGATGCCCTCTTCTGGCCTCTAAGGGCCTTTAGGCATCTATGTGGTACACAGACATACATGTAGGCAAAACATGGTTCAGAGGTTAAGAGCACTGGCTGCTCTTCCAAAGGTCCTGAGTTCAATTCCCAGAAACCACATGGTGGCTCACAACCATCTATAATGAGATCTGGTACCCTCTTCTGGTCTGCAGGTGTACATGCAGGCAGAGCACTGCATTCATAAATAAATAAATCTTTAAAAAAGAAGAAGAAAAAGAAAATCCATGTCAGAATGCTCCCTTACACCAGACTAAGAGTGCCTGCACATGCCTGTGAGCAGAGCTTTCAATCCCATGATCCCATGCCTTCTTCAAGAGAACCAAGAAGCAAGCACCTGAGGATTGGCGTTGATGATGTAGCACCCCACCCCCTCCACAGGAACCAGAACTCAGAAAACTTCTGCCAGACAGCAAAGTACAAGGATGTTTCTTAAGACTGAAAGGAATTAATTCTTTATCAGAACATGCCTTAGAAATGTGAGGGATAGGGTGTAGGCTCTGTTCCTTAACAGTTAAACTTTATTATACAACCCAACTAGCTTACACAAGAGGGAAAAAAGGTTAAAGGGAAAAAAGAGTGAACTTTCCGGTATCCATTCCACGGGACGGGTCCTTAGGTGTCTCTGGCCTGTGTGCTGGTCCAGCCTGTTCACTGATCCACGTGCGCTCAAGCCCGGTCTTCAGCAACCTGTTGCTGCTTTTCCCCTCTCTACTTCTCTAGGTCACGTGCGAAAAGGGCGGTCTCCTTCTCCCATTGAGGGTCAATTAGAAAAACAATAGTCCAGGTGGAGTCCCCAGGTCTGTTTCCTGAATTCCAGGCCCAGGATGGCTCCACTCAGTCCGACACAAGGTATTCATGGGGTGCCCAAGGGTAAAGCCCGCCAAGACTGTTTCCACCTGTGACAAAGCTTACAGTCTTTCCCACAATAGGGGGCTGGAGAGATGGCTCAGAGGTTAAGAGCACACTGGCTGTTCTTCCAGAGGTCCTGAGTTTAATTCCCAGCAACCACATGGTGGCTCACAACCATCCAGAATGTGATCTGGCCTGCAGGTGCACATGCAAATGGAGCACTATATAAAAAAAAAGAAATGTGAGGGATAAAGCAGGCCTCAGGCCTCATCAATACTGTAAGGAGCAACCATAAACTGTAATTATATTAATAACAACATCTGCTAGAGCAAGGTTCTCAACTGGTGGAGTTCAATCCCTTTGGGGGCCCAGTGACCCTCTCACAGGGGTCACATATCAGATGTCCTGCATACCAGATATCTATATTATGATTAATAACATTAGCAAAATTACAGTGGCAACAAAAGTAACTTTATGGTTGGGGAGTCACCCCCAACTGAGGGACTGTGTTCAAGGGTCACAGCATTCAGAAGGCTGGAAACATCTATGCTGGGGAATATTGTGTGATGTTATGACTGCACATGACCTCTTCCCAGTCCATAAACTCCCTTAGGAGCTTTAAACTGGGGGGTGTGGGGGAAACCTATCTGACAGTTACAAATGCGAAGTTTTGAAAAACCAATAACACTACCCTTTTTAAAAAAAGATTGATTTATTTATCATGTACACGGTGCATTATGTTTGCCTTCCAGAAGAGGGCACTAGATCTCAGTTGAGATGGTTGTGAGCCACCCTGTGGTTGCTGGGAATTGAACTCTGGACCTTTGGAAGAACAGCCAGTGCTCTTAACTTCTGAGCCGTCTCTCCATCCCCCAACAGTAGCTTTGAAATAGGCAGTTGAAAGAAGACAGAAGGGTAAAATCAACAGTATTTAGTGCAGGGCCAGCCATCTCCCTAGAAGGCACCACATAGTGCTATGATTGCTTGGCAAACCCTGCCTAGTGCTCTCATCAAAAATCTCACTGTCACTGTAAAACGCTCTAGATGAGCCTGGCACACAGCGGTGTGGGGTTCATCTGGTTATTAGCTCTGTTAAGGAAGGGAATGCATTCAACCTCTCACTGTTTCAGGTGTTTACTGTCTGGACAGAGCAGGACTCACCAGCAGAGAGAAACAAGTGTCTGTCCAGGAAACAGGTTTCTACCAGGCAGCAGGCGGCCAGGCAGGGCTGTGCCCCAGCTTCGCAGACACCCCATGCGGCCCAGGCGGGCCTGCTACCGACTGCTAACATCCCATCTCCCACTTGATTTCGTTAACTGCAGCATGTGCCTGGGCAGACTGAAAACACCAGACAAGTTGCTTTCCTCTTATTTCCTTTTCTGAGGCAGGAAGAAAAGTTGGAAAGTGGCATTGGCCGTATCTCAGGGAGAGAGAAAAGTATAGGGTGTGACACCCCCCCCCCCAGGCCCACACAAACAAAGCAAAGGCCCCAATAAGTTGTGGGCCCCAGCTCCCAGGGATAATTCTTGTTTTTGTTGTTTATTTTATTTTCATTTTCCTTTGTTTGGCTAGGCTGGGGATTAAACCAGGGCCTTGACTATTTCTCGGCACACACTGTGCCACAGAGTGATATCTCAGCAGCCCCAGGAAAAACAGTTTAAGTCCAGTATTGTCATAAACCAAAGAAAGAAAGAAAAATGCCATTCTACATAAAATGCACTTTTTTAAATTAAAATTTTCACTTTCTTAAAATATTGCAACATCTGCTTGAAATTACTGAAAAGTTGTATAAAGATAACACATATTAATAAAATAAGTTGTAGGGGCCTGGGAGATGGCGCCTCGGGTGCGTCTGCCCGACACCCAGAGAACCTGAGTTCAAACTCTGGGACTCACGTGGAGGAAGGAGTAATGGCTACAAGCTGTCCTCTGACTGCCACGAACAGGCTGTGCGGTGCACACCCATCAATAAATAAATATAATAGCGTCAACTTGTACGGCTCAGCGGTGCTGGTCTGGAGAGCTAAATGCAGTTACTCCCAAAGCCTTCTGCTATGAAGGTTTCCTGCTAATGAACCAGACACAGGCACACACTCCTTCCTTCCCACCATAGCTCTTTTCCCTGCCACAGAAAAAAGCGTGTCCTTGGAGATTTGCCTCTGTGTCTGCATCCTTCACCCTTCAGGGGAGTTCTCTTGACCCTAAGTATTTTATCCCGGTCTCCAGAGGTCCTCTGGTCCCTGGCACCAGGTTCTCGGTTGCAGTTACAGTCTATTTGCTTAGCACTATGGAAGCCAGTAATAAACACAGGCCAAGGTCTGAGAGCCAAGTTTCACTGTAGACTTTGCAAGGAACTACCCTGAGACCCTGAAAAGCACCAGGTGTCAGTGTCCACAGCATTTTAGATTTGGAGTTGGCTCATATCATCCACCCTGACTGGAGGGAACCAGAGTCCACTGCTAAGCCTGGCAGGGCAAGAACACACTTGGCTGTCTCAGGAGAAAATGCAGACTCCGGATGTCAGGGTGGGGTGAGGGCGAGGAATGTACCTTAAGCCTGTACACTCTGCTCCAGCGCAGTGAGGACAAGACGCTTCTCCAGGCGAATGCACTGTCTCTCTGTGGAGGAGGGCTGCCTTCCTCAAGATCTTTACAGGCTTCTAAGCCCCTCCAGGAATTAGGGGACAAACATTCTGGGATGTGGCACTGGCTCACTTCTCCTTCAGAGCATCACTGTTTTCTCTGCAGCTGCATATGGTGACACCTAGTGGCAGCAGGCAGTACACAAGGAGCCGGGATGCTAGAAGCCGCCTAAAACCACCCCTGCCTGCCTTCGCGGAGGCCAATTCCAGACTCTTACATCTGACAACCATACTGTGATACGACTGCACAGTCAAATTAGAATTTCTGAGAAATCTCTTTGAGTCTTACTTTCTCACTCTATGGATGACAGTGAGCAAAAATCCACAGAGACGTCCTCCAAAGACGGCCCACCCTGTGCCCTCTGACCTCTGGGAAGCATCACTCCCCTGGTGATGTTAGTCATCAGACTTGAAGTTCAACCTGGGACTGTCCAGGTGAGCAGGATTTAATTCTGCCTGCGAAAGACATTGCACCCCCCCTGGGGGGTTGAGGGGGGAATAATATATGCCTCTGGTGATTTTACTGTGAAGGTGCCATGAAGGGAGGAAGGAAATGCATGTTAGGGACCAAACAGTTCATACTTTCCCAAATCACACCAACCCACCCCCGGCAGTAGTGATGTCTTGAGATGGGGCCTGTGGAAGGGTCATTAGGATTGGATGACATCATGGGGGAGGGGGTGGGGGCCCTGGACTCATAGAACTAGTGCCCTCATAAAGAAGACCTAGCTAGCAGCAGCGATCTTGAACATGTTTCTCTCTCTGCTGTGTGATTAGACAGTGACAAAGTTGCCATCTGCCTTGATACTACCTGACTATGCTAGCACACTTCATAACGGCCAGAAAAAAAATCAATGTTCAGCGTTTAAGCCGCCTAGCCTGTGATTGAAACTTAGTTAACGCCTCCAAAGTGATGGCCAATAACAGGAATTACCACTTTTAAGTCCTCCCGGGACCCAGCATGAGTCAGGAAATAGAGTCTTCCCGGAGCCTCTTCAGTGACAATTTAGATTGGTCAAGACCTTAGGCAAAGGGTCAAGCTTTCCATGCGGAGGAGAGAGAGTAAGTACACAATGTTGCCAAACAGCAGAACAGCAGTGCCTGTGGAGGTTACCAAATTAGGGGAGAAGCAGAATCAGGACACACACACACGCACACGCACACGCACACGCACATGCACACGCATACGCACAGGTCCAGGGACTCTGATGCCCTCTTCTGGCCTCCACAGGTACTGCACACAGGTCATGCACATACAAATAATTTTAAAAAATATAATATGTAGAAAAAATAGAGAGCAGAGATAGATTTAATCCCTTCCCCAAGGGAACTCAGTGATAGAATTATGAAGTGTAGATTGCAAAATAACCATAAATAGAAGACGTGTTTTAAGTTATATTACCCAAATCAAAAATATTAGAAATATACAAATACATTTTAAAGAGAGGGACAAATTTTAGATGCAAGCAAAATTCATCCAACAGATCTCAGAGAAAGAATTGGTGAACTGAAAGATGTTATCTGAAGAAATGACCCAGAATCTATCCTCGAGAGAAAAGAAAAAGAAGATTTTTAATTTCTGCAACTAAGAGACAAGACAGCTAGAATGGAAAATTCTGACACATCATTTAATTACAGTTCTGGGACAGCAGGGTGACATTTGACTTATTACTTCTGAATTCTCTCAACTGTGCCTATCAATTAAATTGAATTATAAGCAGAGGAAAATCCATGCTGAGAAAGAGACAGACGGACTCTCAACATGTAAGTGGGTAAAGGCTTATTGCTAAGAGAAGGACCAGAGAGACACATGTGTTTGAGGGAGATGGGAATTTTTCTTGTCTTTTTCTTTTTGGATAAAGAATATTAATGACAGGAACTAATAGAAAAGATGGAAGAGGTGGGCGTGGCAGATGATCTGCAGCCTGCCAGCGAAGACCACAGAGATCCTTAGGACTTCAGATTTCCTTCATGAATAGGGCGGAGCGGAGAGCTGTCAGGTGTGGTCTCATGGGATCCAGACCTCTCACAGAGTAGCCGCCGCACACGCGTGTTCCTAGGACATGTGATCTTGTCCAGCATGTAAACCCTGTCTTACCCTGACTAGTGCTTACGGCCCTGGAGACGGCCCATTCAAAGCCCAGTGGGAGCACCATAAAGTGAACGCCATCGTCTCCAGGTAAAGAAGGCACAAGACTGCCGGGGCACCTGGGCGAGCGTGCACACATCACTGCAACGGAGCTTACTGCTGGGGCACCTGGGCGCATGCACACACCACTGCAATGGAGCTTACTACCAGGGCACCTGGGTGCATGCACACACCACTACAACGGAGCTTATGTTCCCTCAAAAGTAGGAAAGCTGTTGCCTCAGTGGTCCTCTCAGTCCCCTCACCTCTGCTCCCCATTGGATGTTGGGAACTCTTCCAGAGAGGCCCAGCTGCAGCCAGTGCTCAGTGAGAGGACAGAGACCTGCCTTCCACACAAGCTCCACCTGCTGAGTCGCTTCCTTAAGCCTTCCAGAATCCTCCCTCAGGTCCATCTTTCAATAAGGCTTTCCTTTTCCAACAGAATCCAGTTTCCTAAGCTTGTTTTCTTACTCGAAGTGGCATAATGCAAAGTGGATTTTTAAAAAATTGTTGTTTCTTTTTTGTTTTGTTTTTAATGAGGAAATAGAAGTCTCCAGTAAGGTTTTTTTGTTTTTTGTTTTTTTTTTTAAAATGCAGTGCCTCCGGGGCTGGAGGCTCAAGGGTTAGAGCACATGATAGCTCAGGGGATAAGAGCGCACCTTACTTTCGCCAAGGACCTACGTCCAGTTCCCAGCACCCACATGGTGGCTTACAACCGTCTTTAATCTGGCTGTGGAGGACCCTACACCCTCTTCTGCTCTCCATGGGCACTACACACGCATGGGACACAGACAAAACCACTCATACATATAAAATAAATAAACCTTTAAAGACAAATCAACTAAGTGCTTAAATAAAATAAAGAGGCTCCATCACCCCTTGAAATGGGCAGGAGTGAGGTGGAAGGGGTGCCTGGCTTGGCCAGCGGGCTAGGATGTTCTCCTCCTCACTCTCGGAGCATCGGATCCCAGCCACCTCGGTACTACATCCATGTGCGTGTGTTTACCGCGTCAAGAGCTTAAAGATCACTACTGCAGGATGCCCAACCCTCACAAAGCCTCACACTTAATCTGAAATAATATTATTTAACTTTATGCTGCATTTTGACAAAAAGTCGCTGGACAGCTTCAGCTGTTGTACCGAGCCAGGACTGCTTCATCCTTGCAGGGGTCAGTCGGGGTCCAGTCCCCCCAGGACAGTCTGCTTCTCGTAATCAAAGACTCAGGGTGAGCTCCAGTGAGAACAGGTAACAGGCAACTGCTTTGGTAAGAAAGAAACATGAAATATCCACCATGATGGGGAGAATATTAAGCTGCTAAAAGCCGCACGTTCACATGCCAAGCAAATGCTTTCGCGTTGTGACATACACATGTCTTTATGTACATATTTTAGTTCATGTGTAAGTTCATGAAAGCCTCAAAGCTCAAAACTAGGATTTTTTTTTCTTCTTTTTCTTTTTGGAAGTAAAAGAAGCAAGGAAAGGGGTTTTCATGATAAAATTACTATAAACTGTTTAATGCAGTTATACGCTTACATTTAGTTAGTAGTGTGGCAAAAATCTGCCCTGTCCTAAATATTTGTCCTCTTAGCTTGTAGTTTCGTTCCCCCTCCATGGCCTCTGCATCAGCTCCTGCTTCCAGGTCCCTGCACTGACTTCCTTCAGCGATGAAAATTTACCTGGAGGTGTAAGCTGAATAAAGCAGTTCCTCCCCAAGCTGTGGTGGTCACGGTGTCACAGCTTAGAAACTCTAAGCCACTCAGAAAACTCTTATGCTTTAAAAAAACAAAAAACAAAAATAAAAACAAACCCAATGCTTCAAAATCTCGATGTTATAAATGTTTCTTATTCATTAAAATGAAAGAATGAGGAGGCCTAAAAAAGTGACAAGAAAGTTAAAAAGTGTTAGGTTAGGCTTCCTAGAGAAGACCTTTGTTCTTCATTCTGCCCCCACGGGCCCTGGCCCTGCACTGCCCGCCCCCCCCCCCCCCCCCCCCCCCCCCCCCCCCGGCCCTGGCCCCACACTGCCCCCCACGGGCCCTGGCTCTGCACTGTCCATGCTTCCCACGCTTCCTGCTGTTCTTTCTTTCAGCTAAGCTTTCATTTCCAGTACACTCCCCAGCCGTCTTAGCTACTTTATTTCTTACCCCAAGCGCTGTTCTGCCCCAGGCAAAGTGGGTTTTCCCTCGTGTCATCAGCCTTCAGCCTTCACTGAGCTCCACACATCTGAGTGACATGGAGGTCACTGAGCAAAGTAAGTCATCCTGGCCTCATCACAGTGTAGGGACTTGTCCACGGCCAGCCAGTCAGCGGGGGACAGCTCTAGCACACATGCTATGCAGCCACCACCCCATCTAACCAATGCTCGGTACCTACCGCGTGGCAAGGGCTGGGCTAGGCATCCCTCAGCACATAACGCAAACCGGAAACGACTCCTTTGTCTCCTCACTGGTGGCTTTTAAGAAACCCAAGTCAAAATGGCCTTGAAGCCACAGATGGAAGAAGGCTGACATGCGTGACACTAGCTGGGGATTTCCAGCGTAAAGTCCCCCAAACTGTAACACAATGCAAGAGGTCCACACACACTTGGCAAAACACGTGATCCCGTCCAACGGCTCCCTCCTGACTTTGATCTGCCGCCCTGACGGGTGCTGCTTTACACCTGGTTCGTGCTTTAGACCCGGTCGTGGTCTGGGTAGGTGGATGGGGGCGTTTCCCATACGATGCCTGACTTAGCTAGTCAGCGTTCACCGTAGGCGCCATCATAGGTAGTCTTTTCCTCCCAAAACAGTAGGTCTCTAGAAACAAGAAACGGTGCTGAGTGGCCTGGCCCCTGCGCCTTTTACTACTAAACCGATCGTATGGCTTTCATTCAGACGTCCCTCAGAGAAGCTAAGAAAAATTTGTCAAAATTCCCAGTCGGGGCCAGAGAGATGACTCTTGTGGCTAAGGGCACACTGGCTGCTTTTGCAGGCGATCTGGGTTCGATTCCCAGCACCCACCCAGCAGCTCACGACCATATGTAACTCTAGTTTAGGGACTCTACACCATCTTCTGGCTTCCACAGCATTGCCAACACTCGATGCACAGACATGCAGCGTGCAGGCAAACACTCATACACAATAGGCCCCAGACTCCCTGCACAGCAGTACACTAGTGATAGTGTCAGCAGGTGAGAAACTGTAAAATTATAAAATACAAGATGCTTGCTTGCTTGTCCAGCGTTGCCCAGTTCTTGTTAATACTAACTTCAAAAGTTCCACCCTAGTTCCCAGAATAGTTACATGTGAGTTTCCATATATCAGATGTCCCCATATGGCTTTCAGTAACTGCTCTGGAGACCCACACCCAAGCCCCCACAAAGAGACTCTCAATGCCAGATGTCCTAATGTCCATATGGTCTCACTTGATAAGAAACCCCACGTGCTTTGTGGTTTTAGCCTTTAAAGCTAGCCTGTAACAGCTACTCGGGGTCCTTCACCTCCCGAGTGCTGAGGGACCCTGACACATCAACAATTGGGACTTCTGATGTGTCAGTAATAAATTTCACATATACCTCCAGCCTGTGTGACTTGAGTGGTCTCTCGCGGCGACCCTCTCCCTGAATTGGACTCTAGGGTCCAACACAGAGAATCATAAACAGCTCCAAGGTAGTTGGCTAAGTGTATCAATTTATGGGGGGAATATCCCAGTGAACTACTGTGGCTATCGAGCTATAATGTCTTTTCTTTTTTAGCGTAAATATATTAAAAGGCAGATGCATGCATACCTATCTTTCCCACAGTGAGATGCTGGCATGCACAGAGGTCAGCCGCCATTTAACTTAAGTGCAGCTTGGATATAAAGGTCTGGACCTGTCAGGTAGAAACCGGGTCGGATTACACAGCCCTAGCCTAGGACTGTCATACCTGGTCCATGGGTGGAGGTTGATAAGAGTTAATTATAATTCTCGTATAGACACGTCAGTGCCCCATTTAATCATCCGTTCACGTCTTTCCTTATTCATGAGCATGTTCGGGATGCCAGGCACTATCTTAAATGGATTTTCTTGGGGGTTGGGTTGAGGAGAGGTTCAGACAGGGTCTCTCCACATAGCTCTTGGCTGTCCTGGAACTCACTCTGTAGACCAGGCTGACCTCAAACTCAGAAATCAGCCTGCCTCTGCCTCCCAAGTACTGGGAATAAAGGTGTGTGCCCCTGTGTCTAGCTTACATGTTGTTAACACGGAGGGAAATTAGATATTTCCTATCCTTGACGTACTTACCGTCCAGCAAGGAAGACAGGGAAGTGGGTAAGATGACTGAATCAAGGTCTGGAAAGGACCCTACTGCAGCCTGAGTGGCATCGCACCTTCCCTGAAGGGCTCGCTCACCCAGATGCTGAATCCTGAAGGAGCCTTGACATTAGTTCAGGCAAGAAGGGTGGTGGAGCAGGGTGGGAGGAGGTCTAGTCCAGCCAATGGGACTGGTCCAGAGGTGAAAACAAAAAAGCAAAGCAAAAATCAGAAGACCAAAACCAAACACCAACCAAATAAACAAACAAGAAGCCACGGCGTGCTGCTTCGGATGCCTGCTGGGAGTTCAGGGTGCCCGGGATGCTAAGCCTGGGCCAGGCCTTCTGAGAGACGAGGCTTCACCGCTTACACACACAGAACTTGCAGCAGCATGCAACAGGATGTCTGTCACACAGGACCAGACCAATACACAGCCTTGCCTCTCCAGCTGTCAGCCCTTTGCCAAACAAAAATACTTCTCCGTACACAAAGGTGAATCCTAATAGGAATTGCATTCATGTTTCATCAGGCCTTGTGACCAAAACAAATGTGGATGCCAGTTCTCTGTGGAAGGTGACATTTTGGTGACAGATGAGGTGACTTCATGAGAGGAGACATGCCATACAGGACAAATCACAGGCCTGGGGAGGGAGGAGTTAGATACAGCTACTTGATATTTTTCATAGCTTTCTGCTTCTCTCTCAAAACGAACTGCAAATGGATCAATTAAATGCCAAACTGAATAATCCCAATTATTGGTGGCACAGAGTGTGGGGGCATGCCCATATCAAACACTCATATCCACCTTCTGTTTTCTAGGCACTGACATCTCATGGTTTTTTTTGTTTTGTTTTTGTTTTTTGTTTTGTTTTTTGAGACAGGGTTTCTCTGTGTAGCCTTGGCTGTTCTGAACTCCCTTTGTAGACCAGGCTGGTTTCGAACTCACAGCGATCCGCCTGCCTCTGCCTCCCGAGTGCTGGGATTAAAGGCGTGCGCCACCACTGCCAGGCGACATCTCATGTTTTATAGGCCAACTTCCTACCAGACCAGAGCGCTCGACATATAACACCCTTTCCAATCTGATTCACATATACATCCTGACTGTCAGTTGTCAAGGGGAAAGCAGGTTATCCTGAGAGTTTCTGAAACCCTGTGAGAAAAGGTTTTAAAATGGCTTCTTATTCTTTGCAAACAACTGCGTTAGGAAGGCATCGTGTCCCCCAGGTGACAGCGTTAGAATCTTAGCCCATGGAGACATAACTGCATACAAAGGTCGGGTCTTTTTTTTTTTTTTTTTTTTTAGTTTTTCGAGACAGGGTTTCTCTGTGTAGCTTTGGCTGTCCTGGACTCACTTTGCAGACCAGGCTGGCCTCGAACTCACAGCGATCCGCCTGCCTCTGCCTCCCGAGTGCTGGGATTAAAGGCGTGCGCCACCACGCCCGGCTCGAAGGTCAGGTCTTAAAGGGGATGCAGAAATCCCCTTTTCAGTTTTCCTTTCATAATCTCCACATCTAACATTTAAAACACTGCCATGAATGTGCACACACACACACACTCACTCACACACACACTCACTCACACACACATGCGCACACACACATTGATGATGTGACTGTCATTCCTCGAATCAGAGCCGTTTGGAGGAGATTCTCGTAGAACGTTGAAAAGGACTCAGAGGTGCTAATGAGCATCCGCCCAAAAGACAGAAGTGACACATCATTTTCCTCCACATGTCCTGAACAGCTGGAGTCCACCGGAATGCTGAGAGTGCCGCGCTACCTCGCTCAGTAGAACAAGGAATTTACGTGGGGATGTGATGGCAAATTTAAGATACTTCAAACAGTTTATTTTAGAAAGACACCCAGGAACAGGAGTCTGAGACAGAATCTGCTCAATTAATACCAAATACAAAGAACACAAGCTGAAAGGCTTCATGACGGCCTTGTGCTTCCCCCAGCCCCTCTCAGCAGCCCCCATCTATCTGCTGCTAAGCTGCAGCCCAGACAGCCTGGCCTGAGGCAGGTGAGAGAGACAGAACAGAAAGGCAGCACAGGGCAGCTAGCTATTAGATTGGAAGCTGGTGTGTTTGGAGGATGGAGAGGGCTGTGAGAGCCACTGAGAGGTTGAAGCTACGAGCAGGGGAGTACAGTAGATCTGAGAAGGGAGGAAAAAAGACTCACAGGGAAATTAATGCATTACAAGCATCTCCGTGCACAGGGCATTGAGGTACAGTTACATGCGTGGGCCCAAGGGAGACAAGTTCCAAGGAAATGTCTGAGAACACCCTAAGGCATCATGGTGATGGGAGTGGGGGGAGGGGGCGCCTGGGGGCTGCGGTGAACGGCCTTCCCCTGCACACAGACAGCCAAGCCTGTCTTCCCTCCCTCCTTCCTGTCTGTCTGTTTGTTTGTTTATGCTACTTGGTGTTGAACCCTGGAAGTCACACATGGTAGGCAAATGCTTTCCCGTTGAGCCCTATATAGGCCCTATATAGGGTGCTCCTCTATAGGGACGTCCTCTCTAAGATACCCTGGCTGCCCTTAAACTTGTAATCCTCCTGCCTCAGTCTCCTCTGTAGCTGGGGGTAAGGGCTCGCACTGCTTTGCCCTATCAATAACAAATGAACACAGGACAAAACAAACAAACAAAAGGTGAGCCTTTCATTATTTAAAAGGAACAAAGCAACTGTCCAGAAACCTGTCTTGACTACTGGGCTTGGATTTGACAAAGCTTTAAAACACTGTCTTAAATGTGTTCAGCAGGGGGCTGGAGAGATGGCTCAGTGGTTAAGAGCACTGGCTGCTCTTCCAAAGGACCAGAGCTCAATTCCTGGCACCCACATGACAGCTCACAACTGTCTGTAATCCAGTTCCAAGGGATCTGACACCCTCACACAGACATGCATGCAGGCGAGACACTAATGCACATTAAAAAAAAAAAAAAAAGTGTTCAGCAGGGCTGACTAGATGGCCCAGAAGGTAAAGGCCTGACAACCTGAGTTCACCAACATGGTGGAAGGAGACAACTGACCCCTACAAGCTGTCCTATAACCGTCATGCATCTCTGTCTTGGCATACTTGTGCCTCGACCCACGCTAAATAAATAAATAAATCACAAAATAAATGTGAGAAAAAAATTTACTATGTTCAGTAGGCTGAAGAAGAACAAAGACATATCAACAAAGAGAAATAAGCTATTAAAATGAAACCAATCAGAAATCATGGAGCTGAAAAACACAATAACCGAATTAAAATTTTTTTCTACAGGATTCAGCAGTACATTGAAATGTGCAGAAGAGTCGACAAACTTCAAGACAAAGCCATTTGGTATTATTGAGTCTCATGCACAAGAATTTTAAAAAATCAGAAAAGAAAAGTGACCCGGAGAAGCCTAAGAGATTTACAGAATCTTATCAAGGGGACTGACATATTCCACAAGAAAAACTTGCCAACTTTGAGGAGAAACACAGACTGACAAATAAAAGGAATCTCAACAAACTCCAGTCCACTAAACAGAGAGATGGCTTGGGGCTTAAGAGCACTGGCTGCTCTTGCGGAGGACCTGGGTTTGATTCCCAGCACCCACATGGCAGCTCACAGCCACCTGTGTGACTCCAACTCCAGGGGATCTGACGCCTTATTTTGGCCTCTGCAGCTGCTGAGTATAGTACACAGACAGGCATACGGACAAGACAGTCATACATACACATTTTTAAAAATTGAGATAGGGAGGAGGTGGGGGACTGGGCTTGCTGGCACGTGCTGAGATCCCAGGACTTGGGAGGTGGCTCACTGGTTAGCCAGCTCCTAGTGAGAGACCCTCTGTCAAACAGTAACAACAAATCAAGGTGGATGGTGACTAAAGAGCCACACCTTAAGTTGACATCTTTCTTCCACATGCATATGCAGTCAAATACATCCCACATACAATGATGATAAGGCTGCCCTTGACCAGTGACGCCTCTTTCTATAGAGGTCCATAACACTGTAGCATGCTGGATAAGTGGCTGTTCAATGCTCAGCCCTAAGACTCAAGGAACATCACAGAAGAGGTCACCAAGAGAAATGTAAGAGTCAGAGGAAGAGGAGGAGGAGGAGACTTGTGGGACAGAGTCCTTCAGACATGACAAGGCCTTTGCACTCATGAACTGCAGCTACTCTGACTGCTTGCATCAGAGCCAAGCAGGATTAGACCCACCCCCATGCAATAGCAGCTGGGAGAGGGACTTGCAAGGCCCCGCCTACCCCTCCTTGGGGAAGAAGTTTTGATGGTTGGTTGCTGGGGGCGGGGTTGATGGTTGCTGGGGCGGGGTTGATGGTTGCTGGGGGCGGGGTTGATGGTTGCTGGGGGCGGATACATTTCTTTCAATGGTGCAGCCACAGATGAGCTACGCGTTATTTGCATGTTGTTGTAAATATCCCCTCACCCGTGCGCATGCAAGAATCTCTACTCAGACTCAATGGGTCACCAAAAGAGAAGATCAATCAATTATTAAAAAAAATAAAGGTGACAGTAGAAAGGGGGCTAGCAGAGGAAGAGGAAGATAATCCCACAGGGTGAGAGAGACAACAGAGCAACATGGGGCGGGGCTATGATTAAAATAAACTATGCACATGTACGGCGCTGTCAAAATGTCAGAAGAATAAATAAGAGAAAGTGTGAGGTATTCCAGAATAATAAAAAACCAAGGGACCTGCCCGAAAGAATTCTCTAGAAAAGAGTAAACAGAATGAAGTCAGAGACTAAGACAAACCCACATGAAAATGAAAAGATCTTTAACAAAGATACATGCGCAGACAAACTCAAAACTCTGTAGCATTGTCATTTTGTTTATAACATCACTATTTCCTTATATGATTTAAAAAACAAAGGCACTGTTATTACTATGGACCCATGCTAATGGGGATACAATAGTTAAAGGTATAGTAATTTTAAATCCTTTTAAAAAATGTGTTTCACATGTATGGGTCTTTTGTCTACATGCTTGTATGTACACCACATTCGCGCAATGCCCACAAAGACCAGAAGAGGACACTGAGTCCCCTGCAACTGGGGTTACAGATGGTTGTGAGCTGTCATGTGGGTGCTGGGAACTGAACCCAGGTCCTCTGCAAGACAGCCAGGGCTCTTTACTACTGAGCCATCTTTCCAGGCCTGTCAATATCACAAACTGGGAGGGGCAGAGCTATGAAGACTATACCTTCTTCTGTGAGCGCACAGTCAGCTTTATGTGGATGATTATAGCCTGGCATGCATTACATGATCCCCATGGTAACCACAATGGAATAGCACATACACAGAAAGGAGTGAGCAAGCAAGGGTCCCAACTAAACAGAGAGGGTGGGGGAGGGGAAAGTACACGCAGCTTATAAAAAACCACGAAGCAGCAATGGGAAGCCCTTCCTGGCAACTGCTGTACATGTAACCGGCTTAAACTCCCTACTCAAGAGACACGGAGACAAGGATTTTTAAAACTGACAGAATGCAACTACATCCCAGAATAAAGGAACTTGCTGTAGATGGACAGACACAGAGGTTGAAAGTGAAAAAAAGTGATGTAATGGTAAGAGGCTCATTTCACTTAGAAAATGTGACAGTGATGAACATATATGTACCATTCGTGATAAGCATGCATCAGTCGTACAAGCTCGTGAAAATAGGAGCCAAGCTGCTGAAATGAAGGACATGCAGAAGGTTCTGGAATAGCAGCATCAGATGCTAGTACTTCTGAGCAAGTTCTAGGCTGCTGCTTGACACAGAGTAGGTGCTCAAAAAAGCCTTTGCAGAATGAATACATAAATGAGCTAGGGTACATTTATGAATCGTGATCTTGGGAAGAAAAGTACAGGCAAACCCTAACAACAAAAGTTACAGAAAACGAAGACTGTTTTAGGCAAGATCATCTCTGCCAATGACAAGAGAAGTATACATTGCTAAAGGTATTCAATAGGACAAACAAGACATGTTTTACTTTAAAACTGTAATGTGAGATTTGCAAGCTCCTTGGTAGACCCAGCCTCCTACACAGCACCAATAACTGAAATGCAAGGGTAACGCGGGTACCAAGCGCTAAGATGGAAAGCACAGTGCTGAGTTTTGTACAAAGAGGTAGTGCAAGCCACTCTGTTAGTGCCCTCAGAGAAACAGTTAACTGGGCTTCACTTGGCCGACTGCTGCCTAACTTCAAAGACAAAGAGGCCACACAGAGAAATGATGCTCAGGCTGGCCTGTGCCACAGGATCTTCCCAGGTCACCTGAGTCAGCCTTGGAAACCTCGCATGCATAAACAAATGCTCATAACACTGGGAGTGCGAGGCTGAAGAAGACAGGCTAGTAAAGCGAGATTCCTACAGTTGTTGCACAGGGGACAAAATGGTAGATTAAATCCTTCTGAGGACTTACGAGCGTTGTGTAACAGGGATCATTTTTGCATGTGCAAAAGCGGCAGGCTCCAAACATGACCAGACACCAAGAATCTGGCAGAAATCACGAGACAGGATGGCAGTGAGAGTGGGTAGGATGGAGGCCTTCCCACAGTGACGACCGGACACCTGTCTGCAGCTGCGTCTTTACACAGGGCCTTGCCCAGCCCAGGGCCCTCAACCACCACAAAGCCTCACGCCTCTACGTACTTACCTCCTTTCCTGTTCTTCAGCAAACAGAAAGATAAGATTTTTATCTTGGCGGTGAAGAAGCCAAGGGACAGAGTTCATGGGATTAGCAGTTGTATGTCTCCCAGGCACAATCGATTTTATCCCTTCTGATAATTTAACATCTTGTTGTTTTTCTCATACTTAAACAAGTTTCCTTTCTTTTTTTTAAAGATTTATTTTTTTAATTTATTGTATATAAGTGCTTTATCTGCAGAAGAGGGCATCAGATCACATTACAGATGGTTGGGAGCCACCATGTGGTTGCTGGGAATTGAACTCAGGACCTCTGGATGAGCAGGCGGCGCTCTTAACCTCTGAGCTACATCTCCAGCCCCAGGTTTCCTTTCTAGTTTCATATACATGTGCCGTGCTTATTCCTGCCCTCTCACCCCTCCCATTCATCCTCGACCTTCTCAAATTGACAACCTCCTTTTCTTTAATTATTGTTGTTACACACACATACTTACGAACAAATTTATAAATACAACCAGCTGGGTCCATTTAGCATTGCTCATATATATACACGTGTTTAGAGCTGACCCCTTGGGATTGGATAACCAATTAGGGGCCTCATCCCCCGGGGAGCACCAAGTCCCCTTTTCCCAGCAGTCATTGACTGCCCATAGCTCATAATCCACGTCGTCATGGCAACCAGCATCAGCATGACTCGGCTTGTTGAGGCTCCTGCCGATGTAAAATGTACATTATTAAATAATTAGGTCACTCTCTATATGTCCTTTGGAATCTCCATTGATCGCCACGACTACTATCTTCCATATGATGCATATTGGGTTAATTTCCCATAAACAAATGAGTAAGATATCAAAGTAAACAGTAGTGGTGCATTTTGTGTCATCCAAAACAAACAAACAAACAAACAAACACACAATAAATGACTGTACTCATAAACACAGATACCACACCTGGGAATGGGCAATGAGCTAGGGATCTGGAGTGGTGAGCCTGAAAGGCTTGGGTCAGAGATTAGCAAACTGACTTTCAGGGAGTTGAAGGGAAACCCTCGCGGCCATGCCGCTAGATACAGAACCTGCATGACAAAGCCCACGTCCTAGAGTCATTTCCAAAAGGGAGGTGTACCTTGTGGGGACATCTCTAAAAAGGAAAAGATCATAAAGTATTTTGATATCTTTTTATGTATATGAGCGTTTTGCCTACATGCCTGTCTGTGCACCACATGGACAGTGCCTAGGGAAGTCGGAAGAAGGTGTCAGGCCCCTTGGAACTGGAACAGTTGTGAGCCACCATGTGGGTCCTGGGAATCGAACCTGGGACATCTGGGTCACAAGGCAAACCCAGCCATCTTATACCTCAATGCGTGTTCTTAACCACTGAGCTATCTCTCCAGCCCAAGGCTTATTTTTTTTTTAAAGGAAAAAAAAAAGACCAATGTTTAATATATGTTGCTAATTACATACATTCTCATCACCCACAGCAGATCCCAGACCGACAGAAGATGGTGTCACCTCACTTGGGCTTAAAAATTACACCACACCTCAAATGATTAATGTACAAACACAGATTTGATTATGGTCCTGGGAAGTCAGGAAGGATAGCCTTGCCAGGAACAACTGTGGGAGGAAGTGTTATTAAATATTTAACATCATTGATATCAAACAGGTGTGCTTGTGCCAAACATATAAAGTCCTTGCCCCAAGGAGTTGTGTCAGCTCCACGGCTGGTTCATCTGGAAATGCGTGTTACGGTGCTCCATTGGGTACACGATCCATGCCACGCCTCAACGACTTATCACTTCCATAAGCTTTCCTAGGACTTAATTATTTATGCAAGAGTTATGTGCACTAGTGGGCATCTTAGCCACTTTTTCTTCTTTCCCAACACTAAGCATCTTCCTTCTTTGCACTTTGTTCTTCCATGGGACCACACAGCACAACCCCGCAATGGCAGCATTCTTGTATGTAGGAACCAGATAAGTTAGTAAAGAAGACATGTCAAACACATTAGGCAATTTGATTTGACATGCGATAAGTCGATAGCAGCTTTAGTCAGAACGCAGGATGAGGACAAATGGAAAACAAGAGGCTGCCTCTGATGGAAAAATATTCTACTTAGCCCATATGTCCTAAAGGGATACTGCCTTTACAACTCACATAAATTGGCACAGGGCTCGAACGGCCAACAGGAGGCGCTGCTCAGCAGGAACTTTGCATTAAAACAGCCGAGAAGTGACAGCAGCCCACATCACCCACAGCACTGTGAACGTTGTCGAGTGCTGGAGACCATTATGGGAGGCCACGCTGGTCAAAATGCAGAGAACAGTGACTGCGGGGCGGGGGGAGGGGGGCAGCCCTGGCTGCCGCATCTATAGCACACCCCTACCCCTCAGCCTCAGGGACCCTTGCGGAAGAGGGTGGGATGGTTTTTAAGAGACAGGGGACCAAGTCCTATGGGAGACAGTGTGATCTAGGTATGCAGGGAAGCTGTGCTCATGAGACCTCAACAGTCTGGTCACCTACACAAGCCCCACACAATGGTAATAAGTATAGACATGAAATCTCACAAGGCTTTACTCCTGGATGAACAATTACAGGGAACAGTCTCTGATGGGGCTATGCAATTCCCCAAAGGCCAGTCGTGTGTGTGTGTGTGTGTGTGTGTGTGTGTGTGTGTGTGTGTGTGTATGTGTGTGTACACATATGGACATTAAGCAAGTTCAATAGGTTCATGTGTGTATAATAATATAACAACAATAACCATAGCTTGGAGAGGGACTGAGGGCCAATGGGAGGACCTGGAGGAGGAGAGGGAGGGATGAAAATGATGTAAATACGGTACTTTTATGAAATCCTCAAAAAACACATTTAAAGATTAAATTTAAAAGGCCACAGGCAACACATCGTCCATTCAGCCATTGACTCGCTGACTTGCTCACTCATTCATATGAGGCACGGATTCTGTCTTCAGAGGCTTGGAGCATCAGTGCAAAATGGCGGCACTGATGCATTGATGCAGAGTCAGAAGCCTTAAAGGCACCATGTGTAGAGGCCTTTGAGACCACAGGGGAGACAAACTATCCATGGTGTGAAGGGCAGTGTGAGCAGCAGGAGGCAGAGGGAGCCACGGTGGACACATGAAGATGCCTGTGTGAGGACAGGACCTGGGGTAGGGGGCTGCTGGGTTCCCTGGGGCTTGGCCATCATTCACAGAAGGGGCAGGGACAGGAGCCTTCCTTCCCTCAAGCAGGGGCCAGGCTCACAGGGCCTAACTCCGATAGCAAATGGACACAAGAGAGACACAATCCAAAACAAAAAACCACCTCACCTCCCCAGGATAAAGTTCACCACTGGCAGAGAACTACTTAACCCTGGGGGATGGGAGTGGGGCGGTTCCTCAGAAAAATCCAGATTTGTAATTGGCTCTTGTTTCCATCCACACATTAGAAGGAAGGCCTTAAAGCACTCATTCTCAACCTGTGGGTCGTGACCCCTTTGGGGGTCGAATGACCCTTTTCATGGGTCGCATATCAGATCTCCTGCATATCAGATAGTTAAAGTTACAATTAATAACAGTAGCAAAAATTATAGTTATGAAGCAGCAATGAAATAATTTTATAGTTGGGGGTCACCCCAACATAAAGAACCGTAGTAAAGGGTTGCAGCGTCAGGAAGGCTGAGAACCGCTGACTTAAGGCATGGGGGCTAACTACTGGCCTCTGTTGACACCTGTGTCGACAGAGGACAGAGCGTGAGGCAGCTCTTGTGGGGAGGCTGGCACGTGCATCTCCTGAGCACTCTGTGAGAAGCCTGCACAGATGTCTGGAGATTAAAAAATAACCCAGCCCTATTCAAAACAGCGAATGGGCTGGCAAGACGGCTCAGGGCTTAAGAGCCTATACTGCTCGCTCTTCCAGAGGATACAAGTTCGAGTCCCAGGACCCAGGATCGAGTCCCAGGACCCAGGTTCGAGTCCCAGCACCCAGGTTTGAGTCCCAGCACCCGTATCAGGCAGTTCACACCACCTGCCCCTCTAGGTCCCTGGGACCATCCAGCCTCTGTAGGTATCTGCACTCACATACACATAGTACCGCCCAAATAAACATAATTTAAAAAAATAATTTATTTAAAGAGACAATACTTAAGGTAGGGAGATACCATAAGCACAAATAAAAATTACTAGAAGAATGTGTGCATACACATGTTTTCTACACTGTAGACTTAGCATATTCTTGAAAACTGCAAATCATTTTTAATAAAATATATCATTTATACAAAATTTACAAGTATGTAATATCTATAACTATATACTTACTAATGACTTTCTAATCAGTTTCTGACTTTCTTTCAGTAGGGGTATAGGCATAAATTAAGTTGGATTAAAAAAAAGAAGGTGCCCTCACTACATCCCACTGCCTGTATTAATCCATATACCTCACAAACCACTCTGAATATGAAAGATATGAAACAGCATGGAAATCTGCTAACTCAGGCTTTTCCGCTGGCTTTTAGACTGCTCACGGCTGCAGGTGGCAGGGAGGTGGCGAGCGGGCCTCACTGGGTTCTTCCAGAACAAACTTTGTCTTTTATATGCCCTGAGCAAAGGGTCACTGGGCCTGTTTAGGTGAAAGCACGATAACAAGAGACATCCTCGGGGCTGAAGAGATGGTTCAGTGGTTAAGAGCACTGCCTGCTCTTCCAAAGGACCTGGGTTCAATTCCCAGCACCCATATGACAGCTCACAACTGTCTGTAACTCCAAGATCTGACACTTTCACACCAATGCACATAGATTAAAACTAAATAAAATATTAAAAACAAAAACAAAAACAAGAGACATCCTCCTCAGCAGGAGGATTCTCAGTCTTAAGCCCCAGTAATGAGCGAGCTGCACAGCTTTCCCAACGGGTTCTAACATGTAAGGTGGTCTGGGTAACAGGATGACAAGGCTAGCGGGGTCTCCAGCCACAAGACCATCCTTCCAAGGCTTTGTAGACGGTTTCTCTATAGTGGGCTAGTCTGAAGATCTACACTACCAGAACCAGACTAAAACAATCTATCTATCTATCTATCTATCTATCTATCTATCTATCTATCTATC
>OU015754.1:1336346-1346482 GCA_907169655.1 Acomys percivali
ATCTATCTATCTATCTATCTATCTATCTATCTATCTATCTATCTATCTATCTTATATATGTATATATGATCATTATGTGTATATTGATATATATGTATATATGAATATATATGAGGCTCCACTTATATAATCAGTTCAAAGGACTTATACAAATATATATAATATATATGTCTACATGTAGACAGATGTAAGTATATAGTTGCATTATAAATATTACATATGTGCTTCTCAGCAGCCACATGCTCCTTGTTCTCACAGACTCTGAGGGTGGCCACAGGCTTAAAGGAAGTAATCTCAAACGGTTTGACTGACGAGCCTTTTGATTGGTTTTGGGAGACCAGTGGCAAGCCTGATTTTAAAAAAAGCATGGGTGCTCAGGCATGAGAGGCAGCAGAGCTGCCCAACAGCGATGAAAGTGAGCTGCCGAAGACACAGAACAGGAGTCCAAAGGGTCCACTGTGACAGGCAGAGACTACAACACTATGACAGAAAGGTGGCTGACAAGGCTTTTCAAAAGCAGGGACATCTAGGCCAGCACAGTGGTACATGCCTGCAAGGCCCGCGTTAAGGAGGATGATCTGTGAGGACCAAGAGTTCGAGGATACCCTGGGCTACGTGGATAGACCCTGTCTCCAGATAAAACCTCAGTGAGCTATGGGGTGTGGTGGTGCACAGCTTTAATCCCAGCACCCAGGAGGCAGAGGCGGGTGGGTCTCTGTGAGTTTAAGTCCAGCTTGGTTTACATACAGTCCCAGACTAGCCAGGCCTACATAGTAGAACCTTATTTTAAAACAACAAACAAACAAAACAAACACAACAACAATAAATATCAAAAAACAAGCAAGCCAGCATTACTATTTATAAAAGTTGCCTTGCTGTGTATATCGACCCTGAATTCTCTCCTTGACAGCCAGGACACCTGAACAAAGATACTAACGGTGTGCGCGACCACCGCCCTGCTGCACACAGATACTTTTATGGTTGAGTTTTATTCACAGAGATCAAGGAAGGAACTTGACTTTCACGTCTGACTTCACAGGGGTGAGACAATGAGGCGCAAACCCACAAGTGGCCAAGGAGAAGGAGACCAGCCTTAGCAGAAGGCAGTTCAGGAGCCCGAGGGTAGGGTGTCACTGAGAGAAGCACAGAAGTCACAGATGTGGCCCGAGACTGTCTACGCGTGTGCTGAGTGGACGCCTGACTGACTTTTATATAGCCCAGGAGAGCACAGTGCTCCCGGCTAATATTTGAGTTATATGAATCTACATGAGTTCTTCTCTTTCTCATCCGGCTTTGTTTTGGTTTCAGTGGGGAGCGGGGTCAAGAAGGCTGAGCAGCCTACACACAGCACGGAGCACCTCCCCAGCCTCCACTACTGTAAACAGAGGGAAGCAATGTCCTCGCCATCATAACATTTCTGAACTTGGGAAATTTAGCTATTTGTTTACAAATGTGCTCTCTTCAACTTCTTTCCTAAATATTACTTTGTTAACATTCACTATTTCTTACGTCTTTGCCTGTCTCTTCAGTGCCACAGGGCTTTCAGGTGGAAAGGTTTTTACACTAAAGACTACATGAAATAATAAGGTGCCATCTTTTGGGAGGGCGGAAGGAAGCCCTCTCCCTGCAAAGTGCCCACTTTTCGAGGGCAGAAGAAAAACTTCTGTTTCTAGTCATTGCTCTTTTAACCATGAGGTTTTTGTTTGTTGTTGTTTTGTTTTTGTTTTTCGAGACAGGGTTTCTCTGTTGTAGCCCTGGCTGTCCGAGAACTTGCTCTGTAGACCAGGCTGGCCTCGAACTCACAGAGATCCTCTGCTTCTTCCTCTGAGTGCTGGGATTAAAGGCGTGTGTCACTACCTGACAACCAAGAGGCTTTTAAACTGATCTCTCTCCCTTTCTCTCTCTGTCTCTTTCTCTCTCCCTCCCTCTTCCTCTCTCTCTCTCCTCTCTGTCTCTCTCTCTCCCCCTCTCTCCTTTCTCTCTCCCTCGCTCCCCCTCTCTGTCTGTCTGTCTGTCTCTCTCTCTCTCTCTCCCTCCCTCCCTCCCTTTCTTTTTGTCTGGATAGGCCCAGTTGGCCTGGAACTCACTACGTAGACCAGGCTGGCCTTGAACTCAGAGATCCACCTACCTTGGCCTCCTGAGTGCTGGGTTAAAGCCCTGTGCTGCCACACCTGGCTAACTTATTAGAGGTCTGGTTATGCTATGTGAAGTAAAACAATATCTTTTAAATTTTAACTATTAACATACACAGTTGAAAGTCTTTTAGTTATAAATTTAAATATGGAAATGAAAAAAAAAAACCTTAAAAATTACTGGTGAAGGTAAGCTTGAAACTAAGAAGGTATAGTTATTTTATGCCCTGTATTAAATTTTCTTTCTTAACATTTACCAGGTTATTCTCCAAGATCCGCTGAGGCATAAAGCTCACGCCATGAGAACCATGAACTAAGGCTTGTCTTTCGAAATGGACATATGTACAGGCCTTTCCCCTCCAAAGACATATTTATATAGGAAACTAGCTATTTCCTCATATCTCCGAAGAGAACAGTGTCTTCCTGAACCAAAACCCCTTCTCTCTCGCATGATGCTGTCTCTTCAAAGAAATACACATTTTCTCTCTGAGGAACAGACTGATAAACGAGACTATCTACGAGCCGGATGCTGCTGCGGCCCACGTGCCTCCCTCCAGCCACACTCTGCCACAGAGAAGGATTCAGGGGTTCTTAGTGAGGACAGGGTGATGCTGGGACCCACAGAATGTTCCAGATGTCCTCACTGGGTCTCTGTGATGAGCCTGTGACAGACGGACTCTGTCTGATAAAGAGGTGCCTTGAATCCAACCTTCTCTTAGGTTATTCTCATAATTTATTAACTTTTGATTCTCTGCTGTGCTCCCTGCCAAGGGAGTTATTTTCTCAAAAATGGCTTTTCAACTCTAAAACCACCCATCACTTTCTGCAATTCCAGCCACAAAGAGTCAGCAAACCCTCACAATTCAAAGTCACACTTGTAAGATGAATGACCAGGAAGACCCAAAGCATCGTGGGAAAGGTTGTAACCAGAAGACCAGGACACCTGCTGTGACACAGTGTCTTGTAGACGGACAGGGGTGGTGCACTCATCAGATATCAGCAATGTGGTCACTTAAACAAGACCTGCACAACATCCATGCCAGCCAACATGGCAGCACGGGCTGAAGGAGTGTCCAGGGCCCCTACAGGCAATCAAGGGCTGCTGAGAGACAAACACACACACACACACACACACACACACACACACACACACACACAGAGAGAGAGAGAGAGAGAGAGAGAGAGCGAGAGAGAGAGAGAGTGTACATTTACACCTGGGATGAGTCTCTGTTAGGTTGTCCATTTCCAAGAGGTCAGCCCTAAACATGGTCATATGAGCGACACTAAATGGGATCGGTAGGTTACATATGTTACATATGTGCGATAATAATTACAGAAAAATGTCATCTACATGAGAGGGAGTGGAGGGAGGACTAACAGGAGGAGTAGAAGGGAGGCAGGACGGATGGAAACGACATCAGTACCCTAGAATGAGATCCTCAAAAAATAAATTTAAATTAAAACAGTAAGGCTGTCACATGCCTTACTGACTTTGAAAACTGACCACTGCAAAAGGCTAAAACAGCTGTCAGTGTCCAGACCTGGTAGGAACCCAGGTTGAAGATTCTAAGGAACTTTAAAAAAACAAAAAAAGTGTATCATTTCCACCAAAATCAACTTATAATAGTTTAGAATGTCCTTTCCAAAACCCATGCTGAAGTTTAATTTTGAGGGGTGTGGTTATAAAAGACCTTAGCTAACTCAGGCAGCACATGCCTGGCATGCCAGCCTTTGGGACTGAGTCTGAGGCCACATAGCAGATCCCATCTCAACAATAAAGCAAAATACACAAACAGAGTCTGTGGCCCTGGGCGTGGATTAATGGTATTATTTTGGTAATGGGTCAGTCACAGAGGTTGCTAATAAGGGAGTAAGCCCCTCCCCCTGTCCCCCCACCCCCATGCTAAGATAACTTTTACTTAACCACATTGCTTAAACACTAACAGGAGAAATATTGCCACCCTGGATAAAATTTATGGCACTTCACGTTTCATAATTTTATTTGAAGGCCCCAAACGCTCCACAGTCCTGTGACACAGCATTTAAACAGACGTTATGTCCCAGCCCACTCAGCAACGATTGGCACGCAGCAATGTGGTCCACTGAGGTTATAATTACAGTGTAGAGGAGATTAAGGGTTATAAACACTGTGGTTCAGGGAAGGGGCGTTCTTTCGGCCGGCTGACTAACATGGAAGCCGCGCGGCCCTTCTGAGCATCACGGTGCTTTAAATCCTGGACTTCCACCCCCAAAAAAGAAGCTTGCGAGCCCGTAACTCCACTCGTGTTCCAGGTAGAGCCGTGGACTTCCGGGCACTTCCTGTCTCCCTCCACACACTCGGTCTCACAGACAAGGACAGCAAGCCGGCCAGCTCCTCTGTGGGGGACTAAATCGTATGTTAGCAATGCTCGGCTCTGTTGCCCAGGGACAGCACAGGGAGATGCAGTGGATCGCTGAGCAGTGAGGTGCAGATCATTCTGGGACCAGGAGAAGCGCCGCCGAGGTGGCAGCCCTTGGCACTGTTTAGATGGCCCAGCACCCCTCCCCCACCACCCTCTCTCTCCTATGGGACCCCACAGACTCAGGTTTTTTTGGTTTTTGTTTTTTTTGTAATTCATGTCTTTGCTGTTCTGAGGAGGGAGATGACCTCCCTCCTCCTTCCCTCTTCTTTCATTCTATCTCTTGTCAAAGTGTCCTCCTCTGCCACTCTAGGACAGGGTTCCGCTCCCAGACCCCTCCCTTCTTAAGCCAGTGATACCTAGGAAGCGTCCAGTCCCTACCCGTGTGCTCCAGGAGAGCACAGACACAGGTCCCTGTCTGCAAATTATCTTGCTTTGTCAACAAACCTTTCACAATAGAACTCTTCATTTTTCCCTACTGGGGAGGCAAATCGTGAATTTGGGCAGGACAGTCACTCTATCTTATTTCTATTGTCTTTTTAAAAATTATTCTCTCAAAGCCAAACAGAAAATAAATAAATAAATAAATGCTCTCTGCCGAACATTTTATTTATTTATTTATTTATTTATTTATTTATTTATTTATTTATTTATTTATTTTCCAAGGCAGGGTTTCTCTGTGTAGCCTTGGCTGTCTGGAGAACATTTTAGATCTGCGTCTCTCCTGGACCTGGGCTGCTTCCATCTCTCCATTGGTACAGATCTTGTGTTCTCAATTTGACCATTTTCTTTCCTCTGGCCCATCTGTGTTTGTGTAGTGTGTGGAATGGCCTAGTGTAGAAATCAAGAAGTGATTTATTGACAATAAAAGAGCTTCTATCAAGCCAGACATGGTGGCCAATGTCTGTAATCCCAGTACTCGAGGAGGCAGAGGCAGGTGGATCTCTGTGAGTTCAAAGCCAGCCTGGTCTACAAAGAGAGTCCAGGATATCCAGGACTACACAGAGAAACCCTGTCTCAACAACAACAACAACAAGCTTCTAACTTTATATTAATATATAAATATTGTCACCTCCTTTGATTAAAGAACTGACCAGCATTGCTAGACTTCAAAGAACAATTTCTAATATAGCAGAAATTAAGTGATCTGTAACTCTGACATACTTAACATCCTCCAAAACGTTACCTAACTAATTATGTAGATTCACAGCTTCCTTCTTTTTTAATGGAAGTTTTTTTTTAAGGTTTATTTATTTTTATTTTGTGTGTCTAAGGTTTGCCTGCACGTATGTATATGAACCAGGTGTGTGCAGTACCTGTAAAGGCCAGAGGAGGGCGTCAGATCCTCTAGAACTGGGCTGTAGGTGGGTGTGACCTGCGTGTAGGTGTGAGAACTAAATATGGGTCTGCTGGTGGAGCATCCAGGGCTCCTGACCATGGAGCTGTCTCTTCAGCCTGAAGCATCACTCCTAAAATAACCGCCTTCCAGCAACATCTCCTTTGAGAAGTCACGGAGAGCAGTTTGTTTGGGATGGATAAGATTCATAACAAAAGAGAACCTGTCTAGGCTCTATTGCATTTCTGAATAGGGCAGCATGCGCAGGGCTCTGGGCGTCCCAAGCACGATCTAATCTTCTGTATTATATTTGCACCGCTAGCTTTTATTTTTGACGTCTTAAGGTTTCACCCACTCAAGTTCATTGGCTGTCTAAAAAGTAAACCGAAACCGGAAGCTGGGGCGACGGCTCAGCAGTTAAGAGCACGGGCTGCTTTTGCACGGGACCTGGACCCAGTTCCAAGCACCCATATGATGGCTCTCAACAGGCTGTAAAACCAGTTCCAGGGGATCTGATGCCCTCTTCTGGCTGCCACAGACACTGCATGCAGCGTCTTAACTGCAAACATGGGGACTGGATGGGAGCAACTTCCCTGTTTGAAGGACTTTCCACTGAATGGAGTAGTTCTTGACCAGGAGATCAGACACATACAGAGAGAAATTAACAATACAAGCGGAGGCCTGTAGGCAGAAAGATACTGTGTAATTTAAATGCTGATTTCTTTTTTTTTTTTTTTAAGATTTCTTTATTTATTATGTATACAATATCCTGCCTGCAAGCCAGAAGAGGACACCAGATCTCATTATAGATGGTTGTGAGCCACCATGTGGTTGCTGGGAATTGACCTTTGGAAGAGCAGTCGGTGCTCTTAACCTCTGAGCCATCTCTCCAGCCCCTTAAATGCTGATTTCTTTACCCCTCATGTGTGGTTGCAAGCTTTGTTCTGAAATTTTCCTGTCGAAATGCTGTGCAAACTTTGCTCCCCAATTGTCCCTCAGATATGTCAATAAAGCAGCTTACAGCCAATCAACGAGCATGGGAGAGAATAGGGCGGGACTTCCTGCCAGACAGGGGAGGAGGAGTCAGGGGAGGAGGCAGGGGATTCAGTCACAGGTTGAGGTCCAAGGAAGATCAGGAGGAAGGAGCTGGAGCCCAGGAAAGCTACAAAGTGCAAGTATCGCTGGGATGTTTGCTGGGAGTAAGACAAAACAGCATAGAGGGTTAAGAACAGACTTCAACTGCTCAGATTGTGTTCTGAAGCCTTGTATTACAATAGAGTCTCAATTATCTGTGTGATAGCCCAGTTAAGAAATAAGCTAAGAGAAACAAACAGTTTTATAAAAATAGCTTCAACAGGGGCACAGCTCCAGTCTAGACATACAGACCTACAGATTTCCAGCCTGGTACCCAGGCATTTGCAAACGTCCTCCCAGAATTGTTATTTGAAAAATACTGCTTTGCCTTGACAAGTGAACTCATCAAGTGAACTCTTTGAGCTTTGTAAGGGTTTGGGGATCTCAAAAGGCAGGAAAGCCGTTCCAGGCCCAGGGGAAGGGACACTGACTTATGATACTTTCCCTGTTCCTAGCTTATTGAGACACAGATAGCAAGGAATGGCCATTCGTAATAGAGAAGCCCTGGTGAGGACCAGGGCAACATCTTGGGGCTGTCCGGCAGGGAGACACTCGGCGGCCAGGTGACATGATGTCAGGACATTGGGGCACCATAGAAACACGGGCTCCAGAGAAACATGAGCACCCAAAGTCACAGCTTTACTCACCACTGTGCCAGGGAGATAATCACTAGAAGAGCACGTGGCTGAGCCACAGGGCCTCACAGCCGTATCTTAGACCTGGTGCAGTGTTTTCTGAAAGATGTTCATGTTTTGTTGAACAGGGGTGCTCTCTCTCTCTCTCTCTCTCTCTCTCTCTCTCTCTCTCTCTCTCTCTCTCTCTCTCCCCTCTCTCCTGTATCCTTCCGTTCACCTTTGAGTATACATTTCTGAAATCTAAAACTAATGCTTCAAGAGCTGGAGAGATGACTCAGTGGTTAGGTTCAGTTCCCAGCATCCACATAGTGGCTCACAGCCATCTTGGATGCCCTCTTCTGGCCTCTGTGGGCACTGTATGCATGCACAGACAAACATGCAAGCACATATACACACATATAAAATAAGATAAATAAATTGGGGGGGGCGGAATGGACAGGTGTACAGATCTCAGAACTGTAACCACGCGCATATTTGCAAAGCAACAGATGGAATAAATTTAGATCAGACCCAGTTAAGTCTGTGAGTTTAGGATCATAAAAATAGATCTGTACATACGTAATACATCTAAAACACACATGTACACACTCTCACACAAACATACATACACACATGCACACATATACACACTCACACACATACACACTCTCACACACTCATACAACATACACACACATACACACTCACACATATACGCACTCATACATATACATACACACATACACATTCAGACACATACACATTCAGACACATACACACTCACACATATACATACTCACACACGTACACATTTAGACACATATACATTCTCACACACACATACACACTCACACACATACACACTCACATACATATATACTCATACACACTCACACACACATACATACTCACACACACTCATACACACATACACGCACACACACACCACAAAGAAAGAAGCTACGAGGTGAGCCACGAGTTGGGAGTTTTCTGCATGTACTGATTCCGAGTCAGTCTGTTCGTAAGTGTAAAAATATTTCCCCTTGCTTATAAGCCAGTAAGTGATAAGTTAAAAATACCATAGTATCAGCATCTTGTTTTTCTTCAAAGTACCAGGTAGAAGAGTATCATTAAATTTGATTTTTGAAAATAAACAAAAACAGAAAACAAAACCAAAACTTTATTCCCTTAATAAATTTGGCAATAAATTAAATTTTATTGCTTAGATAAAATGGCTTTCTAAGGAAGCCACTGGGGAATACAGGCAAGACTTGAGATGTGGAGGCAGAAGGATTGTGAGCTTCTGGCTAGCCTGGACTGTGTAACAAGACCCTGTTTTCAAGAAAAAAAATGAAGTTCCAAGGCAAGTTATTTTTCTTTCAAATTCACAATCCAACACACACACACACAGAGTTTTTTAGCATTTCATATGTAAAACTGCTTTATCCCTTCTCTCACTGTGTAAGGTTTATGTTAAGAAACAAGGTAGGTATGAGGACTACAGCACTGAGATGCTCTGAACACTCTTGTGGTGAGCAGCCTCTCCCCAGGGGACCGTGACAGGTGGGCAAGCTGAACATGTTTTGTTTTTGAGACATGGTATCACTATGTGGCCCTGGCTAACCTGGAACTTACTGTGTAGCCCAGGCTGGCCTCAAAATAGTAGAGATCCCCCTGCCTCTGCCTCCCGAGTGCTGGGATTAAAGGTGTGCACCACCACCCTCAGCTCCTCCATCCAAAACTTCAGATCCAAAATGTTCCTGAATACAAAACATCTTGAGTGTTGACATGATGCTCGCTATACCTGCCTTATGTAAAGGTCATGACCTAAGTCAAAACCCAGGCACAGGGCCGGAGAGATGGCTCAGTGGTTAGGAGCACTGTCTGCTCTTCCAGAGGTCCTGAGTTCAGTTCCCGGCAACCACATGGTGCCTCACAACCATCTGTAATGTGATCTAATGCCCTCTTTCTGGCATAACAGGTGTACATGCAAATAGAGCACTCATATACACTAAATAAATAAAATCTTTCTAAAAAAAAAAACCCAGGCACACTAAAAATATTCTATAATTTACTGTAGACTTTGTATAGAAGGTACATATGAACTATAAACGTGTTCACACAGCTATTCTGATGTCTGAAACTCTTCTGGTCCCATTTCTGATGTGTGTGAACTTTGTTGTGTTTTTGTCACCTCAGAACCCCACAGAATGGTGCACTAGGTGACATTTCAGTGGCATCTGTGGGGACATGAAGAGTCTGGCCAGGTCCTCTATAAGCACTCACTGTTAAAGGAGTGTTTCCTGGGATTGTGGTTTCAGGCCCAGTGGTCACACACTATGGTGACAGTAGCTGTGGCCCAGTGGTCACACATGGTGGCTCAGTGGTCACACGCTGTGGTGACAGCAGCCATGGCCCAGAGGTCACACACCTTGGTTCAGTGGTCACACACTGTGGTGACAGCAGCCATGGCCCAGTGGTCACACATGGTGGTTCAGTGGTCACACGCTGGGGTGACAGC